>JAADXF010000094.1:0-46015 GCA_023337575.1 Pythium chondricola
CTCCTTGTCCATTAGTGAATCTCGTGCATCCTAATACAAATGGCTCTGATGTAGGTACCTTCCTGAGTGGACCTCCTTGACTTCATTCGGCACTGGATTGATCGGGGCAATCCAGTGCGAAGCCGGGACAGTCCTTCCCGTTCTGCTGACCACTTGGGGCTGGCGCGCAAGCTTGTCTCCTGATGGTCGACGCGTCCAGCGTCGACACCGCTTCAACACCTTCCTCCGGTAGCTGCACGCGTTGCACGCACGCAAAGCCATTCTTCACAAAGAACTCGCGCACGGGTTGTAGCAGGTTGTGGCAGAAGAACCACGACTTGGATGTCTCGAATGCCGCAGTGCCGATGTCTCTGATCACGTCCTCGTCGTCGTGGCCCCCGGTCATTGCATGCAGCAGCGGCATCTTCTTGTGCCAACACAAATGCTCCACGATGTCATCTTTCTTGGGGCGGTCGCCGCTGACCAAGTCTTCCGGATAAAAGTCATCCGTCTCTCTGAGGCGTTCCTTCACACGCTTACGCGCCTCCGCTCGTGCTTTGCATCTATCAATGCCCTCGTCGATCACTCGTTGCTCCGTCTCCTTCACCAAAACGTCACGAAGCTCGAGGTATCGCCTGGCGTCGGCCTGGAACTTGGCCACTTCTCTCTCCACTGCAGCACAGAACTCGCACCTCACTGTCACGTTGCCCCCGCCTTCACCGTCCGCGTGAACATTCCTGTTGTCCCAGTGCAGTCTCACACGCGTGAGTTCTTGGTCAGTCGAGAAGAAGATGTCGCCGAGACCTTCAGTTAGCTCTTCGAGTGCATCGTGGATCACAGTTTCGGTCATGAGTGGCGGCAGCTCAAGCAATCGTAGGCATGGCAGAGCATGGAAATCAAACACCGACGCGCCCGACGGCTTGTAGCAGTGCGGCACGAGTTCCTTCTCCATCAGCCCCACGAGTGACAACAACCTTAGCTGCAGATCGCGGTCGTCCAGCAAGTAGTCTTTACCTTCTTCTTCATCGTTTCCACCCAAGTGGGTGCCATCATCTACGGCGAAATGGCCAGCGGCGTTGCCAATTGTTGGGCATTCCTGCGACCGGAATGGGAGCTCCTGCGTACACAGCGCATCGCTGCACGCACTACGAGTGCGGACAATGGCAACCATACAAAGCTGAAGAGTGATGCGCTCTGTGTCCCTTTTCCAGCCTTGTTCGATGCGCGCATGAAGCTACCGCAAGTCAAAGAAGCCATCGAACTGGTGCTGCTGATGGCGCGTGTGGACGCAACTGCGTTCACGCGTTGCATGCGCGAGTATCTACCGCTATGTGGCCAAGAACCAACGGCACCAGTCCAAAATGGAGTGACATGATCACACAATTCGATGGCCAACGACCACTCGCTGTGTGTGTCCGCGTGGAACAAGACGACGTCCACGTACTCAGGCTCTTTGTGTCCCACACGCCAGCCTGGCAGCAGTCAGCAGCATCCTACAAGGAAGCACGTGCTCGAGTGGCTTCAATGGCAGCGGCTGCGACAGAACTGCGTGACGACGAGTCATTCAGCATTGAACTAGAAGCTGCCTTCATCAACCCAGCACGGTTGGGTGGGAGGGTATTTAAACGAACAGCCAGTTTTGAGGCCTGTTATCTCGAAAACAAAAAATGTGGGTTAAGCGAGGGCCCGAGTGACCCCGGGGTCAACCAGGGTCGAGCTGGAGACGCGGCTCTGGTTGCGTACAGCACTTGTACTGTACATTACCGGTACAGTGTACACACGAGGCGGTGGAGCCCCAACCACACTCGAATGCTGCCCTCGCCGTCTGGCACTAGCACGGCACACGCTGCGGAGAGTGAGCGCAAGGGAGTTACACCCGTCGTCGCCTTGGTTTGCACGAATACATGTGTTACACGGTTCAGTCAGTACATATTATACCAGGTAATAAATACCCGAACGACAGTGTACCTGGTAATAGTCCGTGGATGGAGTCCAGCAGGTTCGAATCGAACCACTTGTCGACGATCCGTCACGCGGACGTGATCGCGGTGACGCAGGACGGCGAGATCGTGGAGATCGGCAAGCCCGACGAGCTGATGGCGATCGAGAATGGTGTGTACAAGGCATTGGTCGAGCACCAGGTGGGCACAGCGTGAGCTGATGCTTGGTCTCATCGTACGGAAGTTGCAGTACGTAACGACTCAGTTGCATAAAGGATACACATTCTTTTTCGAACGTTTCTCGACAGACCTCGCTCAACTGCTTTGGCGCAGGTACGAGATGAAGCCCTTGACGATGGTCTTGGCCTCGCCGATGGCCTCGCCGGCGATGTCTCGAGCGGTGCTGGTGACGGCCTTGGCGTTTCCCAGCGTCGTCCATGCGAGGTTCTGAGCTTGCTGGACGGTGCCCTTGACCATCTTAAGCTTGGAGTTGACCCCAAGCAACCGACGCAGGTTCCCAAGCAGCGACACCGAACCGTCCGCATCCGGAAGCAGGTGCAACACCAGTGAACCATCGCTGTAGCCAGTGACGACGAGAATCGTGGCTTCCTCTGGACCGAATGACGCCACACTGATCGCTGCCTCCGAGTGGCCACGCGTATCGTACTCCTGGGCGACGGACAAACTGTAGATACAAACATGTGAGTGTTGGGGTCCCAGTCCCAGTGAAACCATGAAGGCGGAGGATACGTACTCATCGAGTCGGCACAGGCGAATCACGCACGGCTCGTCGATCGTGAGGATCACTAGATCTCCTTCAGTCGAGAGCTGAAGCCGCGTCACATTCTCGCCTTCGAATTCCTTCCTAAGCACCACGACACCTGCCATCGTCACCACGACACACGCCGAGCTGGTCTTACCCAGCTTGTCGTCAAACCACTTGACCACCGCGACCACGAAGCCTTTCGACGACGCAGCGACGTAGGAAAAAACACTCTTGGCCTGTACATCTTCGCTGTAGAGGTGGAACGCGACCATCCCGTCGTCGTGCAGGTAGTGGACGAGCAGCTCCGTCTCCGAGCATGACACGACCGCGTTCAGGTACGTGTTGAGACTACAGTCAATGATCGGAGATTTGTGGCCACGTAGAAGAAGAAGCGGACACGTCGAGATGCGGGGCGGTCGGAACAGAACAAGATCTTGCTTCACACGGGAGAGTCGCCACACGGCGAGCGTCGCGTCCTTCGATCCTGTCACTAGCAGTTCGTCACCGTCCGATTGGAACTGGTGCTGGTTGTTGGCGAGGTGATGCGTGAGCCGATCCACACTTAGACATGTGACGGCGGCGTCGTGTCCTGTCACGCTTGCCTTTGCGAGTACGTGGCCATTGTCGAGGTCGAGTAAACGCAGCTGGATCGAACCGTTCGGGGCACCACCGGTGATCAGCACTCGCCCATTGGTCGTTGATGCGATGGGAAAGCCGACGTGAGGGTCGTCTTCGAACACAGGAATCCGTGGCACGACTTCAAATGGTGCATCGTCGCGACTTACTTCGAGCAGCCACGGACACGTTGGCGCTGGTGGCGATACCGGGCTACGCTCCGGTTGCGGAGCGTCGCTTACGCTGGCTGACGGGTGCGGAGACAGCGTCAACGAAGCAGGAGTGGCTGTCTTTCGCGACTCGGTTGATTTGTACGAAAGCGGTTGCTTTTGAACAGGTATTTCAGGAGATCGTGGATTGAGAAGTGGCTCTCCAGTGTCAACAGCATCGCCCGCAGCAGGTGCTGGTGGAGGCTTGGCGCTGAGCTTCCAGTTGTAGAGCTCGACGACTCCGAGCTCGTTCACTGTCAGGAATCGATCGGCGAAGACCCGAATCCATCGGATCTTGCTCTTCACGAGAGGCTTGACGGCAATGCTTGGACTCCACTGGCGCCGCTTATCTTGAGCACTTGGTGATGCATCCTGGAACATGGAAGCGAGAGGACGAGCAATCGGCATTCCACCTGTGAGTGGAGCAGATACAGCCAATGCTGCAGACGCGACCGGCGATCGATTCCCTGGTGAAGTGACAACCGTGGCCGCTGCAGTGCCAGGTGGGGCAGGTGACGGTGTCGGTGTCGGTGCAATAGCTCCTGGCAGCGTAGGCTTGGGCATGGGATATCTCTTTGGATGTGGTGCTGAAAACAACTGCATCGGGCACTGGCCAAAGTGCGCAATTTGGAGCTCCATCGATTCTCGAATGAACGGGTCCTCGATCCGATCGAGGTCAACGACACCGTAGTACGTCAGGTAATAGAAGACGTTGTTCGCCTTCAGCGCTGCCTTGCCGCGTTGCTTGAACCCAAAGATCAAATCCACCCACTCGTGCAGATGCTGTGAGACGTAGTCGCTCTCGAGGGCTTGTCGATGCATCTCGATAAACTGTTCTGGACAACGCTTCGCCCATGGAGGCAGCACCACATCTTTGACGTACGTGTGGTCGTGTCGCTTGCCCAAGGCGAAGTTGTTGATGTTCTTCAAGAAACTCGGATCGCTGTAGAACTCTGGAGTCAACTCTTTCACTTCGGACATTTGCGAGTTGCACATCTTCCACGTTTCGAGTATCGAGTTGAAGAGGCGGTCAGGCAGGTCAAAGTTCCCTCCTTGCATCTTGCGATGCAGATGAGCAAACGGCTGCATCCGCATGAGGAAGAACAACACCACTCCAGCACACGTCGAGTAGTGGGAGCCGTACAGGAACTTGGGGATCACCGGGTCGTCGAACGAGTGGTACCGCTCCCAGTATTCTTCCAGTCGCTCTGGGTTGAGCGCTCCCATCGGCTTGGATAGATCCCGGTAGCTGTTCGGGTTTTCGAGGTCGAGATCCTGGCTCTCGTAGTCACTCAAGACCCATGGGAACACCGGGTACTGAGTCAGATCGTTGAAGCTTCGGCCGGCGAAGGTATTGAGAGCCATGAGGTAGTCGTAGTTGGACATTTGATGTGCTTGCCATGCCTTGGTCACCACTGACAAACTCGCAGCGGCTCCACGACTGCCAGGCCAGTGCCTTGGGACACTGCGAGGAAGGAAGGAAAAGAGCAAGCGAGCGAGCTCATTCCGTTGCTGCTTGACCACGTGTGGGAAGTCCAGAAAGTGGGTCGATCCATTGCGGAAGAACAACTCCATCGCCGAGTCGCGAAGTCGAAAGCGACGCAGAAACGCTGCTGTGATGTGCTTGTACTTCCACCGCCAGCATCTGTGGAGCCCAGGAGCTGATTCATCGGCAGCCTCCATTCGTTTAGATCCTTCCGAGGTCTGGCCGATGTCATTATTGTAAGGGACGAACACGAGGTACTTGGTGCTGAAGTACAGGTTGGCTGGGATCATACCTTCTGGGGTCACGCGTCGACACTTGGCCTGCGCCAGAATCTGCTCACCTGGCACAAGCGCCATGCCTTCCCCAGGATCCAAGCCGCTTTCCTTGTGCCTCTCCAGGTCCACATACCACAAACTCGATGGCAAGGGAATCGGCGCCGACGCTGATGAAGGCGCGCTGGACGACTGTCGGTCAATGAGCGGTTGGTGTTCGTCGTCACCTTGCTGACTGAACTCCTCTGCGTTGTCACCTTGCTGACTGAACTCCTCTGCGTCGTCACCAAGAGACTGATGCGGTTCGTGGTCATTCTTGGATGGACTACCTGCTTCGTCTTGGGTCTGATTCGCCTCGAGTTCAGTCATGCTCGAACCATTCGGCTGGCTTTCGTTGCCCTCGGCGGTGATATCCTGGATCTCACCACCCCGCTGCTCGGCGACTACGCGGCCGACTCGCTCCAACAGCAAATGCGCCTCGTCGTTGACAGCACTGGTATCGTCAGCTACGTCGATAGCCTTCATGGACGCGTTTCTCTCCCCGAGGCCATGCGCTTCCAGTGGTAGCGAGAACCGTCGCCTCCGATTGTCGATCTCTTGCGTGATGATTTGGTTCTGGAGGTCGAGTACTGGGAAATCAACATCCATTGGTTTTCTCCATCGGCCAGGAGCCGGTGCTTCGTACAATCCGATGCGCCAGCCGTACTGATGCAGCAGAGCTGTGGCTTGAGCTGGTGACAAAGCATAGCGTGCATGTTGAGTCCGGAACGCGAACTCTTGCACGTCGTACAACCGCTTTGTCCACACATCGCGTTGTGGCAGCACCACGACCAGGATCCGTTGGTACCTGCTCTGCTCTCGTGCGACTGCATCCTTGAGCGTCTCAAGCATACGATTCTCTTCTACTTCGAGCACTGCCCATAGCGACCGCGCATGGCTGTCGTCGACACCTCGCTCTGGGATAGTCAGAGGCGTCGGCTTCGCCACCGCAAACGCTATTGCGAACGGGTCTGGTCCGAGGTCGCCGCTCTTTCGAGTAGCTCCACCGTGCTCGTCGCTGTCGGGTCGCAACTCCTTTGCAGACGGAAACAAGGGAACGAGGTCAGCCTCCTCTTCTCGCTCGTGCATCTCCGCCTCGTTGATGGCGGTCCCCAGGGTGTCAAGAAGCGTTGCTGCTGCTGCTTGTTCCGAGAGTTCGCTGAGGTCATGAATGGTGACATTGCGTGAGTGCAAATCTTCCAAGAACACTTCGCTAGTGCACAACTTGAGGATCAACAACTGAAGCACCACGCAGATCTCGGACTCGGCATCGTGGTCACGGGCATGCGACTGGTCGTTGCCTTGCTGCACCAACAGTGCACGACGCAAACAAACCAATGCACTGAGGAAGACGTCGCGTGGATTCAGGTTGTCGTAGACACGCACGGCGGAAGCGACGTTCATCTCTTGCTGGAAGGCGCGCTCCAGTAAGACGAGAATTCGCTCTACTAGGGCTGCACCCGATGCACTTGGGACATAACACAGCGAGCGCTGCAAGATCTGTAAGCCAGGAGCGAGGCCACTGCGGTAGGTCTTGTGCGTGCTGTCCACCAACCGTGTGCAAATATCGAGCACTGCATTGAGTAGTGAGACTTGAGCGTCCGACCACACGTAGCTGCCACTCGTACGCTTGGATTCCAAAGTCACTGGGCTATGTTGGTGAGGAGTTGACAGCAGCACCTCTTGGACAAGCACGAGGATCTTGTGCACGTTCTCGGTCAAGACCTTGGACAAAATTGTTCGGCTCCGAGCCATCCGTTGAAGCACAATCCCCGTGACCTTTGCGAGCCAATCCAAAGGATGTGCCAACAGCTGCAGTTTCTCATGAAGAGCAGCCCCTCGATCCTTGAGCACTGCCGGGACGGAGGACAGCGACGTTGTCAGTTGATCCTTGGGCAACTCGTGCTTGGAATACTTGCGTTGCATAATGCTGAGACCGGTAATCAAGTCGACGAATGTTCTCCATCCGCGCGGGTGCTGCATCGCACCACACAGCAGAGACACCATGGCGTCAACGACGAGATCTTCACCCCTGTGTTGAGCATCGAAGCTGAGTGTTGGAGCGCGACGAGGCATGTGCTCATCTACTTTATCACCACCGCGTTGGTCGCGGCCGCTGGGACTGCTGCACACGACACACAACTCGAGGAAAGCCTCAATCCACTCCTTCTTCGTGACCAGCAGTTGATGGTCTTCGCGAGCGTCATCAGTCTTGAGCTTGACACTGATCTCCATCAAGACACGGTCTCTGGCATCGATCGAAGTCCGGGACAGCATAACGGGCAGGAACGGTAGCACGCTCTTCAGTGGCAAGTGAAGGATACCAACAACACCTTTATCGTAGACGTCGAGTAGCCGAGCGTGCAGGTCAGTGGACAGGCGAGGAGAAGGACCTTCGGATTCGCTCGACGTCAGGCTGCGGAGAGCAGCCATGCGCACAATCTGGACGCGCTTCTCCCACGACAGCGAGAGCTTTCGACCACAAAAACTAGTGGCGAGCTTGATCCATGCAGCGTGAGCTCCACCAGAACCGGCACCGTCGTCGTCGTGTTGAGCCACCTCGCTGCGGAGCCCGTCGTCAGCCATCGCGACGATGCCACTGTCATGGAATGACCTGGAGCTTGCACCGTGGTGCACTGGTGATAGCGGGAACAGCACGGAGTCCTTCTTCGTTGGATCATTCATCACGATACCTTGCTGCACTCCCGATAGGCTGACCGGGTCGAAGTAGAACTCCATCATCAGGTCGAGGAAGCCGCGTGTATATGTGCCTTCACCGTTGAGGATCGACCGCAAGTGCTCCTCGAGGCCGCACCAGACTGTACGCCCTTCAACCGACTCCAACCAATCCAGGAGGTACACGAGAAGAGGCAAGCACGCCATCGTGAGCTCCGCAGAACTGACGGAGGTAGAGGTCTTCCGCTTCGATATATTCAGATTTCTCAGCAGGCAGTCGACGATGTTGGAACTGATGAGACCGAAGCGGACATCGAGGTAGGCAGTGGATAAGCGGCGCAGGAGGATGAGAAGCGCAGAACACACCGCCGCATCTTCTGACGCTATGATGAATCGCACGATGGAGCGCAGGTCGCGAAGAAGAGAGAACCGGATCTGGACGTGTGGCAACACACTGGTTGCAGCTCGACGAGACGGATCCGTCGATCGATCCTCACTGCCGAGGTGCCCTCGTTGTTCTTGAGATGCCGCAGGTTGGTCACTCCAGATGATGTTCTCAAGTGTGATGAAGAAGACACCACCTTTTCGTCGCTGCTGTGCGAACGTGGATGTTGAAGCGATGTTGGCGGCTCCACTCTGCTCAGTCTTGCTCGGATTGTTCGCGGTCGCTGTGGCTGGAGACACACCTTGTGTTGCTGGCACTGCCGAGGTCGCTCTCGCGAACGTCGTTTCTAGAACCTCTTGTTCGAGTGCTTCGTGGACTTGAACGCTTTGGTTGACAAGACAGACTTCGAGCGTGTCCATGACTGTCTGGATGCACTGTTGCCTCCAATGCTCTTCTCTCTCACCGTCCGAAACTGCTTGTGAGTTCTGATTGACACCGAGAGTGTTCGTAGCCTTGGTCTTGCTATCCGATGAGTAGTAGAACTGGAGTGTCTCGAGCAATCGGGACACTATGTTCAGGTCGTTCATGCTCTTTGGGTACTCGCACGCCAAACTGTAGAGTTGGTGGTTGAAAATCGACTGCGTCTTGTAGCTCAACTGCGCCCACAGACGATAGTTGAGAAGCCACGAGCGCACCGCAGACGCAAACAACGGATTCCACGACCACACAGATGGCTGTGTTGGATGTTGAGGAGCGTAGCTGTCGACAGTGTTCCTTGGCATCATTGTCGCGAAGCTTCGAACAGTCTCCACCAAGCCAACAGTGTTGTGAGCTGTCCACGCGGATTGCAGTGATAACGGATGGTGTAGAATGACGTACTGGACTTGATGGAGAATGTAGTTTCGCAGGGTCTTGTGCACGAGGGTGACGTTGTTGACCAACAGTCCACGAAGAACACAGACCACGTCCCTGACAAGATCTTCGACCACTAGCTCAGCTTGAATCCTCTCGTCGCCATCAACGTTCTCAGCCTCCGCAAAACGGAGAAGGAGGGTATCTGCAGCTGAAAGGATGTAGTCCAACACCACAGGCACGGCTTGTACTCCGAGCAACCTGTACCACTTGGACTTCACCTGACGTCGCGGCACAAGCTGTTTTGACACGCTCTTTCCCAGCCGCGCATTTCGTTGGACGATCTCCGATGTGCCGTTCAGGTTGTCAAGTGAGATCCACTTACCCCTTGAACCGAACGAACCTTCCGGAATCCACTCGACCGATCGATCAGCGAAAAAGCCGTTGGATGGATCGTGTTCAGTGCCGTCGTCCGTTGCCGCAAATGAAAACACTACTTGAAGTCGAGAGAGTGCGGCGACACGCTCAACAGCGCCATCCACTTGTGAGCGAAATGGACTAAACACTGTCGCCTCCCGGACGTCAACAATGTGGCTCGCACTTGTCCCGCTCGGACTCGTCATCCACCTTCGAAAGAGAGTCACGCCTGGACCATGCAGGAAGATGCTCTCCACCATGCTTGGCTGCAACTCATCGTGGTACATCGTGACGTTGGCGATGCTCACATCCACGTGTGATGCTCCGCCAACGGTAGACTTGGACGCATGCACCAATCCGGACGGGTACACGAGTTCCTACAGCGATGCACATCGGGCACAAGGTCAGCGCATGCGCTTCTCGAGGTCTATTCACAGTCAGTACTCACCTCGCTGAATTGCATCTTGGCATCCACATAGCATGTGACTTTGCTCTTCTTGACGTAATGGAGTGAGTGCGAGATGACCAACAAGTGCCATCGCTGCCTTGTGACGCTGACGCGGCGCACCACCTGCCGCCACTCGGTCGATCCAGTTGAACCACTCGCTACTGGCGCGATCGCTGCCACCACGGCCGTCGCGAACGGATTGCGCTTCTGCTCCTGGGTTTGTGGAGCACAGCTTCGAACTGTGAGCACTGCCAACTCATCGGACTCGAATTGCAACGTCGCTTCGACCCCAAGAGTTTCCGAGCCATTCGTGAATCGAAATAGCTGGAACGAAGGCTGCGAGGCACCCTCTGGCCCAGTATTCGAGCCGATATTGAGCCAAAATGCCATTGTGTACCCACGGAACGCCGCCCAATCGATCACCGGCATGTGCATTTGGCCGCTTCCATGAAACGCAAAGAACGCCGCGGGTGGCGCCGCCGTCACACGCAGCAGGTGGTCAATTCCTTCATCTTTTTGCCCGTATGGAGGATTCGCGTGGTCGTCCGCGTCGTCCGACAGAAGATCCCGCGCAACTCGCCGCGTCTTCTGTTGAACCGCCTGCAGCAGCGCGAGGCTCTCGCCCCGCGGTAGGCTGTCACTCGTGAATCGCAGCTGCATGCTCTGCCGCACAAGGCCAAGAACGTCTTCTGTACTCGCCATCGCGCTGCTATTCATTGGATCATTCGCGCTCGCCATTGGTGACGAACGAATGAGCCACCTACCGACGTTCTCGTCGTCTGCTGAACCAGGCGAATCAACGAATCTGCCCCCCTGTTTACAGGAACTGACACTTGGCGCACTTGTTTCACCAATACGTGCTGCTATTGAAGGTCAGATTCTCCGCTATCGTTCGCGACGGTAGCAAGAGCGACTCGTGTCCCTTGATTTTTTGGTACGTGGGGGTTTATGTGTCCATTTCCGACTCAAGAGAAACCCATCCGAAAATCAGGTGGTCCACATAAAAGATAGTCTCCAAATGTTAGAAATCGGTTTGTATCGTGTCTCCCACCCTCATTTTTGCCTCGCGGTCTTGGTTCGATTTTGCGCGCGAATTCTCCCCCTCCAGCGAAAAGGAAACGAGAAAGGGAAAGCACCATGGCGGGCGCCGTGGCGAAGGCTCGCAAGACGCACCACGGCGACAGCGCGTCACAGGCGAGTGCGCGCTACATGAACGGTTCTCGTGTGTCATCGGGGTCGCATGACGCGACCAGCGACGCAGATGAGGACGAGGAGGAAGAGGAGGTGGCCACGCAGAAGTCGAGCGAAAAAGCCAACGGCAAGCGCAAGCGTGCGCAGGCGAGCAAGCACGAAAGCGATGACACGGAGGAGGAGGACGTCATGGCGGAAAGCCAGCCCGTGACGATCAGCGCCAAGAAGAAAGACCGTGACGGCTCGCTCACGGAAATGGGCATCGTCGAAGAGATCTACTGTGAGAACTTTATGTGCCACCGCAAGCTGCGCGTGGAGCTGGTGCGTATAAGTCCCGCGATGGATTCAGTTGCAATAACGTATGGACTGACTGACGTTGGTGCTTGTAGTCGCCACACATTAACTTCATCACTGGTGAGAACGGCAGTGGCAAGAGTGCGATCATCGCAGCGATCCAGGTATGGCTGATTCTGGCGACTCAACTTGCCTAGGTGGTGTACTAAGTGATCGTTTGGTCAATAGATCTGCTTGGGTGCGAGTGCTCGCAGCACACACCGTGGTAAGAGCATCAAGAACCTCATCCGCCATGGCCACGACGGCAATGCGCTCGTGCGTATTACCCTCCGTAACGATGGTAAGTTTCGATCTAGCAATGTGCTGTCCATTAGGATCTAATCCTCACGCTTACTTATCACGGTTACTTTCAGGTGAAACTGCGGCCAAGGGTAGTGATGCGTTCCGCGCAGAAACGTTTGGCAAGCGCATCATGGTGGAACGACTCATTCGTCGCGATGGCTCGGCCGAGTACCGCCTGAAGAACGAGCACGGCGTACTTGTCTCCAAGCTCAAGTCGGACCTAGACGCTATGCTGGATCACCTCAACATTCAGGTAATCGGCTTGTTGGTGGGCGCCAATCGGATATCGCACTCTGACAACATCGTTTTCCTTGCGTGAATGCAGACAGAAAACCCGTGCGCGATTCTGGACCAGGAGAACGCCAAGCTGTTTTTGAAGGGCAACCCGACAGACAAGTACAAGTTCTTCTTGCAGTCGACTGACCTGTACAAGATGCGCAACACTTACGCCAAGATTGACGAGGAGACGCGAGCGATGGCAGACTCGGTACTTCGTCGCGAAAAGGCCAAGCTCGTCTCGCTCAAGGAAGCCATGGACGAGGCCGTGCAGCGTTGGGAAGAGGCGCAGAGTATTGGCCAGCTTGAGGGGGAGTTTGCTCACGTCAAGAAAGAGCTCGCGTGGTCGTTCGTCCATGAGAAGGAGATCGAAGCAGCGCGAGTGGCCAAGAAAAAGAAGATTAAGGAGCGGGATGAGGCCGAGATTCGTGAGAAGTACCAGGAAGTGTCAAAGCTTGTTGCCGTACTCGAGGCCAAGCAAAAGGAGAAGAATGCCAAGTTGCAGCAGATTACGTTGGAGGTGCGCGACGTACAAGCTCGCAACAAAGAGGCTCGCAATCGCGTGCGTGAGGCTCGGCGACCATTGCATGCCCACCAAGCCGAGCTGAAGCAGATCCACCATGCGCGAGAACGCACCCAGCAGCGTATACAGCGGCTACAACGCGACATTGAGGAGAAGCGCTGCTCGCATGAGGCAATGCTGCAGTCGAAAATGCAGCGCAACGATGAAATGCGCGATAAGATCGAGCGCAAGCGCTTCGAAATCGAGCAGATTTCGCATGATCTAGAAGGCGCAAAGCGGCAGGCTGCACCGGAGGGTCGTGACTCTCCTTTGGATGAACTGGAGCACCAGCACGACCGTTGCGTTCGTCAACTTCGCGAAGCTGAGTCTGATGTCCATCGCATTCAAGGCCGTATCAATGGTTTGAAGGCACAGAAGCGTGATTCTCTTGCCGTCTTCGGGCACAAGATCCCACAGCTGCAGCAGCTAATCCACGAGAACATGCATCGCTTTGCGGCACCACCGATCGGTCCGCTCGGCATGCACGTGAAGCTGCCGGAGCGATACATGAACTTCGCAGTGGGTATCGAGGTTGCGTTGAAGGGCTCGCTGCAAAGTTACCTTGTCGTGAATGGTAAGGACAAGGCGTTGTTCGATGACCTCAAGCGACAGATCAAGTGCCCTCCAAACCAGGCAGCTATCATCATAGCCAAGCGCAGTGGACGCCGATACACAAATCTGCGATTCCCGGAGGGAGAGCTCGCGGCACACGCGATCTGCAACATCCTGGATGTGAGCAACGATGAAGTCTTCAACGCATTGATCGACGTTTGCAGCACTGAGAGCAAGCTGCTATTCGAGAACCGTGAAACAGCAGAGAAGATGGTGCTGCGCGGTGCCAGTGGCAACTTCCGCTCGGCGAGAAATGTGTCGGAAGTGTACATGCCCGACGGCGATAAGTTCGTCGTTCGCGGGGGTAACTTGGCGTACATCGCCAACAAAGGTCAGCGCCGCAGTTCGATCATTTGCCAGGATGTCGACGGCGAGGTCAACGAATTGGAGCACAAGCTCGAGTATTTGCAGGGTAACTGTGAAGTGCTACGACGGGACGACGGACGGATGCGCCGCGAGAAGGAGAACCTTGTTCGCGAGATGCGCCACTACCAGGATCGAGTCAACGATCTTACTCGGCGGTACAACCAACGGCGCGTGGAGCTGCGCAATCTCGAGGAGGAACTAGCGGACGATGTTCAGCAGAACACACTGGATACGAGTGTGTTGGAAGAGGAAATCAACGAGGCGGAGCGCGATATCCGAAGCCAGAATGCTCGGGAGCTCGAGGTCCAGAACGATCTCTCGAAGTTCAACCCTGACCTAGAAGGCTTGATGAAGGAGATCGACGACCTCACCAACCAGGAGAGCGAGCTCACGCAAGACATGGCTGAGCAACAGGAAGACGTCGACGCGGTCTACAAACACTTGAGAGAAGTGAAGATGCAGGAACTTCGATACGAACGCGAGGCCGTCACGGCGAGCGACTTTGTGGCACAGTGGGATGAGCAGCTGCGGGCGATCCGTGCTGAATGCGAAGAGCTGAGTGCCAAGGCTCAGGCTGTCTGTGGTAGCAGCGAGCGTATTGAGGTGTCCGAGACGCATGATTACTACGGCAAGCGGTTGACTGACATCAAGCGAAAGATCGACAAGGAACGCGGGCGGTTCCAGGGCATGGATCTCAACGACTTACTCATGGACAAGGAGGAGAAGACCCTGAAGTACAAGAGCAAGAAGACCACCTACGATTTGTTCTCCAGCAACTTGAAGCAAGTGCGCAGCATGCTGGAGGAACGACAGCAAGTGTGGCAGGTATTGCGCAAGGAGATCGCCCATCGCACATCGATGGGGTTCAACGACTTCATGGGGCTCAATAACTTTGCTGGCAAGCTCAAGTTCCGACACGATGATCAGCGACTCGAGATCGCTGTGTTGCGCAACGAGAAGGGTTTATCTCGCCACTCGCAGGTGACGGATATGAAGGAGCTCTCTGGTGGTGAGCGCTCGTACACCCAAGTGTCGTTGTTGCTCGCACTGGGAGAGAGTATCGAGTGTCCCTTCCGCGTGATGGACGAGTTCGACGTGTTCATGGACTCAGTCAACCGTGATATGACGATTCAGTTGCTCGTGGATGCAGCCAAGAAGGAATCCCGGAAGCAGTTTATCTTCGTGACCCCGAACGATTTGAGGTGAGTGAAAGCGCCATCCATGTAGTACTATACAAGAACTGTGTGACTGACAGACTGTGGCTTGCAGCGCTCTCCGCCTTGATGGCCTGGTCAAGATCCAGAAGATGAATCCTCCGCGTGATCGTCTCAACGCTGGGTCGAATATGTAAGGTTTGCTCAGTTTGGAGCATTGTGTGGGCTGACGCTGTTGACATTGGGGGGCACGTTTTATATTGAGTAACATTTGATTTATGATGCACTGCTGGATTGTGTTGACGTTACGAAACGGGTTGTTGCTTAGCAGGCAGTGCTGGTGATCCCGACATCGGCCTTGGTGACACTTGGAAGCCCGATCCAGGCGCGCATCGCGTTCACGGTGGCCAGGTCACGGTGCACGCGAGTCCACTTTCCTCCAGCGAAGCCTTCAACCGTGTAGCCGCACGAACCAGCACGGAAGGCTGGCTCGAACACGGTGGTCTTCCTGCACACGCTTGGCGCGTTCACGGCCATGCCCTTGCAGTCCGAGAAGCCATCCGGAATGCCGAAGGCACCGTCAATACCGAAGGTGAAGGACGAGAGCACCACCTTCAACTTCCAGTCGTTGACGCGGTCGTTGAAGAGCTTGAGGTTGAACGAGCGGTGCAAGTCGACATTCTTCTCCTTGACCAGCACCGAGCCGAGCGAGCCCATCGGACGTGTGCTGGAGTCTGCCGGCTGTTGGTCGTGGTCATCGTTCTGCACCACAAGGCGCGACGGAGGCAGCACCCACGTGCCACAGATCGGGTAGTTGGCGGGGTAATCCGACGACCAGATCTTGAGCTTCTCGATGTCGGCCGTCGAGATGCCATTGGCCGAGTAGAGCGCGTCAAGACCCTTGTAGTAGTCATAGCCAGAGTTGGCGTTACACGCCAGGAAATCCTTCCACTCTGGCTTGATGATCACCTCGCCCCACATCACAAAGTCGTCGGGAAGACTGCCACCGAGGTACGTGTTGAAAATGCCCATGATCGCCGCCGAGTCGGTCGGTCCCAAGTGCTTGTACGCGTCAATACGGAAGCCGCTGAAGCCGATACCCATCAAGTCGATCAGGTACTGCGCGATGCGTTCACGGACGTACGGCTTCTTGGTGTTGAGATCCGCGAGGCCGAGCAGCCATCCCACTTCAAGCTTGCGGAAGTCGGTCTCGTCGTCAGCGACAAGTTGGCAGTGGAAGTCGGTCGGTCCGAATGGCACAGCAGGGAACTCGAGCGCAGGCCGCTCTCCAGTGTACGGGTTGGCCTCGTACGCGAACGAGTGCGTAAAGTACGGGGAGCCCTTGGTGCTCGATTTTTCGGACCAGGTCGCGCACGATCCACCAGCGCTGTTGCGGTGTCGCGGGTTGACGTCGTTGCCCTCGCCGACCATGTGATTGATGATCGCGTCCGCGTACACACGCACGCCGTTGGCTCGGCACGTCTGGATCATCGACCGGAGCTCCGAGCGCGAACCCATGCGAGAGAACAAGCGGTAGCTCACGGGCTGGTAGAAGAAGTACCACGGGTTGCGTTGGTCGTCGGCGGTCCACTTGTCCGACATGAGTGACTCTTGCGGCGGACTCACCTTGACGCCCATGTACCCAGCCTTGCCCAGAAAGTCTCGGCACTCGGCCTCGATGTCTTTCCACGGCCAGCCAAAGAGATCCACGACCGCTCCCTTCTGACCGTTCTCGAACGCCGGGTTCACTGGCACCGGCGTGTTCTGCCAGACAAAGTAGACCGGGTCCAAGCCGAGGATCCACTTGTCACCCGTCGCAAGCCGGGTGCACTCAACACGCACCAAGAGCTCGGACATGAGCGCCGACGTGGCACGGAACGTGGGCGACGACTGCGCGACGTTGTTGAAGAAGTACACACAGTTGGCTTCGCTCGTGGGCACGCGAAGGAACGTGCGCGCGGTCACGTCGGCGGCGAGGCGGCTCGAGTCGTACACGACGTGGGCGTAGCCCTGGAGCGAGTGGTAGTCCTGGAACTCGAGCGACCAGTTGCCCACGTTACGTGGCGGCGTCTGCCAACGGCGGATCTCCTCACTGGCTGGGGCGTCGTTGCTGGTGGCCGGGCACGAGTCCAATCCGTTCCAGGTCCAGCAGGCCGGACGCGACGGTGGTGTGGTCACCCTCGTCGTGATGCCCCAGTACCCGGCCGAGGACACTCTGTAGTTGGCGTTGTTGTTGTTCTCCCATGTGCCCTGGCCGTTGTTGAAGACAAACTCGAGGAACGACGCGGGTGGAGGCAGGACGTACTTGAACCAGCCTTCAGAAGGAGGGAAGCGGACCTGGTCCGTGCTGCGCGTCATGAGAATACCAGGCACAGCCGTCCACCCGCTGCCCTGCGAAAAGTGGATGTGCGGGGCCGTCCACGCCGTGCGGAAGTAGATGTGCAAGCCCGTGCCGTCGTCCGCCTTGACCAGCGTCTGCGCACGGACAGCGGTCGCCACGCACAGCGCGAGCACCACCACGAGAAACGAGCGCATCTTGTGGTCGATGAACCTGCTGTTCCAGTCGCTTGCGAGGCCCGAGGCGAAGTGGAGAATGAGACGCTGGGAACGGGATGACCTCGATGAGAAACCGTGGTGGTGGCATTGGGGATGGTATCCCACTACTCGGTGGGGGGCCGCCAAATTGCTGCTCTGTGGCCTGTACTGGTACCGTACTCTACTTGCGAACTCCCACTCTTCACGACTTCAACGGGTTTCCATCGGGTTCTCAACCACGAAAGAAGACGACGCAAACACGACCGGAAGGCAGAAAAGATCAAGCGAGACACTTCCCCTCCTATAGCCATTGTGAGTGCGGCACTGGCCCAGCAGCGGCGTGAGCCACAAAGCGAGAGCGTTGCTGATGCTGTAGGTATGTACAGCATTGTATTAATACCTGGTCCAGTCAGTATCATGCCGCGATTCTGCCTGAGGGTGAGAAATCACCACTCCCCGAGAGTGCCTGACCGGCGCTTCAGCTTCAGTCACTCCGTCTGTGCCGTCCCAGTGTGTCCAAGCAGCGCCTGAAGCTCGGTGAGAAATCCAGTGGCCACGCACCTGGTTCAAGCTCCGTAGAGTGACACGGCGCCGTCATGATTCCACTTGAGGATACCACTGGTATCATACCAGTGTGCTAATGGCCCTGACGTCGGTCACTACAGTAAAAGCCCAAGCAGCACACGCGAAGCGACGCTGCTGATCGACGCGAACGGTGATCGCCGAAGCAGCTCAAGGCACATTAAGGATGTACATAAAACGAACAAGTATACTGTTGAACGTATACCCAGGAACACAACACTGTCTTGAATAATCTATCTTTTCTCCCGCCCCCGAAGCGCAGCGGAGGACGGCGGGCACGAAGCGACTAGCGCATGGCGAGCGCTACAGTAGCGAGCGCGGGGGCGCGAGTCACTGGTTTTGCTTTCAATCTTGCATAAAGCTCGTCCAAATTCCAAGCAAATCCTACGTTTGGATGGGGTGTCTAATATCCGGAATATACGCACGTACAGGCATTTTTAAGCTCCATTAAAATGGAGCTTTAGGGCCTCTATTGAAGCATTTAGTGCATAGAACGTACGACAATTGACGCTCAACAGAGAACGGCCACTTTTGAGGCACATTAGAGACATTAGCGTCTCTAATGTGCCTCAAAAGTGGCCTTTCTCTGACACCTTACTGGCGTTTGAGCGCCATCCGGTGATCGCGGCACCACTCCAGAAACGGATACCATCTCGTACAGTACGGAGCATACTTCAAGGGTTTGGATGCGGGCGTTGGGGTGGCGCAATTGATTGAACGCGCGATCTTCAAGCCAGAAATCCAGTGCACCGGGAAGCCACCCCACGGTGGGGCCCACCCGCTCGCAACGAGTCGCAATGCACTGTCAGCATGGCTGGTGTGATCTTGGAGCTAATCAGCATGCCGTGGGGTTTCGCAAGGATCAGATAGTGTGGCGGCACCAGCTGTGGCGATCGCAAGTGAAGTGGGACAACGGGACCAACTTCAATGCCGGCACTCGAAGAGATTGAAGCGCATGGTGCCGTTGGAGCTGTTCGCATGTCGCCCAGTGCCTCTGTGAATCAGTCTAGCCTCGACTACCTCAAATTAGCTATACCGGTACTTCTTATTAGCTTGGCTTGGTCTGATCGAAACGATGCGTCATATCAGGGCTCTCGGATGTTGCGGTTGAACGACAGCGGGAACCCTTCGAACTCAAAGTCTTGCTTCTTGCGACACACCACCGTCACACCCGCCATCGCGACTGGTGATTCCACATACTTGGCACAGAACGCGCTCCCTCCTGTAGACAATTCCGGCTGAGTGACCTATGCGTCTGCCCGTCGCTGGCCTTCGATTATCAGCCACGGAGGCAGCTCGGATACGTTGGTATAGTCGATAAACAGCATCTGCAGTTGATCAAGTTGTCCCAGACTAGCAGGTAAGGCTTGGATCTGCGTCCTCGCAAACGACAGTAGCTGGGTCGCGCCTGTCTGAAGGAGGTTGTCCGGGATCACGGTGACCGGGTTGTTGAGCAACGAGATGCGCTCGGCGTTCATGCGTGGCAGGGTCTCGGGTACTTAGGTGAACTGGTTGTCATCCAGGTAGAAGGAGATCAGTCGTCGCCACCTCAGGTTGAGATCTGGAGGTAGTGAGGTTATGTTGCACCCGGCGATGGCAACTTGTTTGAGTCCACTCGGTGAGTCGACACAGAGTGTGGCACGGGGCAGACTGGTCAGGTTGGATCGGATGAGGTACCGCACCTCCAGCGCTGGTAGCTCGGCGCGGGACAAGGCTACGGCTGGTGGCCACGAGGCGAGTGTGCAGTTGTTGATCTCGATCTGAAACATGTCACGGAGCGTGAGTACTCACTGAGCAGGCGCGCGGGTATCTCCAGAGCAGGGCAGTGTGATAGCAGCAGCGACATGAGGCCAACGTGGGTGACCTCGGCCAGCGCTTCATCAATCTCTGACTCGTAGCCGCTGATCTGGCGACGGTAACTGTTGATTTCGAGGATGGCGCATGCGTGCTTGGTCAAGAACCACGGCTGCGTGTGCAGTTTGCACCCCTTGATTGGCTCTATCGACGAGGTTCTTTCGATAGAGCGTACTTGAATGTGGCAGCTGGCGATGAAGACTCCCCAGAGATAGAAGAAGCACGGCGGGACCCGAGCCTTCATCGGCATGCTCACGAGCTGAGCACGAATCCTGTCGTAACCTGAATGCCCACTGGCCTGTGGTCGCGCGTTCTTGATCGCTCCCTGCGAAGGCGAGTGTGCTGTACACGTATGTCTGGCAGACGCGCTTTAGGTGGAGCTAGAGTGACGCCAGGGGGACGAGTCATACTCTTGATCCTGGCAATGCAGCTCGCCATTGTGATGAATGGGACGACCTTGGTCATCTAGTCGAGAAACGTCGTCATACAGATCATCTGCGCACTCGCCACGAGTGTCATTGCAGCCTCGTCTGTGTACGGCACGTCGAACACGAACTCGCCCTCGCTCGCTTGGATGTGGTCTTCAAACACCGACGCAAACGCTGACAGCGTGATGCACACTGGCACGACCCATGTGGATGCGATATCGAACACGATGTCGCTGCACAGGTACAGGAACCGCTGTCGCACGTCGCACTGGCGCACGGTGAGGATGTGAATGATCGGGGCGATCCAGCAGTTGATGACGACGACGCTGACAGTCTTGGTTGATCCAGACGGAGGCGATGTAGAGACTGCACTTGTATGCCTGATACGACTGCACCAGCACTTCGAGGACCTGCTGCAAGACAAAGAGCTGCTCGTACGCCTCGGGACTCAACCTGGATTTGATCGAGCGGTAGAAGAGTCTGTGAAAACGCCCCAACACGCGCCCAGCAAATGTCTGTGACCCGTGCAGCACCAAACACCGAGCACGAACGGACGCGACGACAGCTTCCACGAAGACGCCCATAAAGTACAGCGCCGCGACCGCGTATGTGGCTAGTACATACAGAATGTTCCGCGTCGGCAGCAGATCGGGCAGCTGAGAAACGAAGCCGTTTTGGATCGTGAGGCCGGCGTAGTGTAGAGGCCAGCAAAGATGGTAGCAAACAGGCCATTGGCCAGACTCACGAGTACGGGCGCCATCCACAGTGCGCGGTACTGCCACTGCTCAAGAAGGACACTGGGGCTAGACTGGCGCCGCGCAGTGCTCGCTGGTACGACGCGGTGCATGCGCTGCATCTCGATGTGTTGCAATGAGCAGCACACTGATGATACTGTACCCCCAAAATAGCCCCGATAAGTCTTACTGCGTTCGCTGGGCGGACAGGAATAGCAAAAGAGTTAGCAACGATAGACATCAGTGTCAAGTACATGTACATTAGACACTTGGTCCTTCTTCCACACCCAAACGGCCGTCGATTTCGGAACGGGTTGTGTATCACTAGACGCAATCACCGACTCCAAGGCAGGTCGGATCTCAGGTCGCCCCACGCCTAGTACTGCGCCATCGAGTCGAGCAATGGGATGTCGGCCGCGACCGAGTAGTAGTCCACGTATTCACGCAGCGTCGTGGGCCACTTGAGGCCCTTGACCAGCGTGAGGCCACGCAGGCGACCGAACAGATCGATGTCATCGTAGCTCAGCTCGGCGTTCACCGATCGGTTCGAGTGAAAGAGCTTGGCGAGGCCCTCCAGGTGTTTCTCGGTCTGCTTGACGAGCTCGGGCGTCTTGGCGAGCGCGACGTCGAACGGACCGATCGTCTTTTCCTTCTTAATGCGGTAGTACTCGCGCGACTCGAGCTGCGCAAACTCAGCGAACACGGCGGCGTGGAAGCGTGGGTGGTACACCTGGCGCAGCACGTCGGCCGAGTCCTTGATCCACTGCTTGATGTCCTCACGGCCAGAGGCCTCCTTCAAGATCACTGGGCCGCCGTAGTTCTCGTCCACGAAGCGCACGATATCCATGCTCTCTGGGAACGCCTTGCCCGACGGCAGCTCGAGGATCGGTGCCTGCTTACTTCCCACCAGTCCAATGGGCGTGGCCTCGTCGTGGTTGGCGAGGAAGACGAGCTCATGCGGCACCTTCTTGAGCCCAAAGATCATGCGCGCACGCACGCAGAATGGGCAGTGGTCGTAGATGTAGAGCTTGAGCAGTTGCGACGCTGGCTGCTTCTCCTTCGTGGCAGAGGCGGTAGTGCGCATGAGCTTGTTTGAGACCGCGAACGTGGCAGCGGTTGCGCCAAGCGCACCGCCGACCGTGAGCGCAACGCCAATCTTCGCGAGGTCCGACATGCTTTCTTCGAGATCGAATGTTCGAGTGTGACGTGTGGTAGGGAATGCGGAGGAAGAATGGGGTGAATGTTGCACGAAGGTAAAATACAATCACTCTTGCCACTTCAACTCACGTTTGGTTCTCAATGATATAGACGAAAAACCCGATGAAATTACATATATAGTACCACTCGCGTCAAGTTGAACAAACAGACGCGACACCAAGACGTGCAGACGCGCATGATGGAATCACCGCGGGATGTCGCGATGGAGCCGCCACCACGGGCAGGAACCGCGAGTGACGCGGCCAGCGCGCAGCTTGGACAGCTCACGCACACGACGGCGATGTGCTGGGCCGCCGCAGAGAGCGATTTGGCCATGATGCTACGCCTCTTGGACCACGGCGTGGACGTCAACTCGGCCGATTACGACAAAAGGTGCGGGGGGATCCTCATTCCAACGCTGCAATCCCACAACAGTGCTAATGACTATTGTCCTTGTGGGCCACAGAACGCCTCTGCACATCGCAGTGAGCGATAACCAAGAGCGCGCCGTCGAGTTTCTCCTGCAACATGGTGCCAATACCGACGTCATCGACCGGTGGGGGCGGTCCCCGATGGATTGTGCGTTTGAAAACCGCAACACACACGTGCTTCAGCTGCTAGAAAGAGCCTCGCTCTTGTCGTTGGGCGCACAGCAGACCAAGTTCTTTTCTCCTTCGATCACAAACGATGACACGGCGAAGGATCGCGTGGACAACACCACAGTGGCGATTCACCTACGACGAACACGCTCAAGTAACGATATCAACGCTCTATTTCGCGCTGTGCAAGTCGGTGATACCGAGAAAGTCAAGCGCGTCTGGCTCGATGGCCTCCAGCTCGACAGCGTGGACGACGAGGGACGAACTTCGCTTCACGTCGCCGTGGAGAACGCGCAGCTCGGCGTGATTGAGTTGCTGCTGTCAGCGGACGTGGAAGTCAACATTCTGGATGACTCGGGGCGCACGCCGATCAGCATCGCTCTCGAGCGTCGGCTGTTCGCGATCGCCGAGATGCTGCGTGCGCACCAGAAAGCCAAGGCAGCGATCCAGCTGCAAAGTTCTGAAGCCGACGAGCGATACGTGTCCCAGGTATTCACAGCGACGAAGCATGGCAACCTCGATGAGCTCAAGCGCTTCGTTCCGGACATTGTCCATCCAGATACTCAGGATTACGACCTCCGGACACTGCTCCATATTGCCAGTGCCGAGGGGCACTTGGAGATTGCCCAGTATCTGGTGGCGTGCGGTGCGAACGTGAACTTGCTGGATCGGTGGGGCACTTCACCACTATCAGAGGCGGTCGACTTTGCCCACAACGAGGTGGCCCGATTCCTTGTCGCCAACCACGCGACAGAGAGCGGCAACAGCGCAGCGATTGCAGTTGATCACATCGATAACTCCACGCTGACCACTGCGCTCGAGTATGCTCTTCGCCTCGTCACCAGGGTGAGTAGATGGCTGTGCTAAACTTTTCTCCATCAGTGCTAACCGTTTTTCTCCTCGCACAATATAGGAACGTTGGATCATGGGCCAGGTCTTTTGCCCCATGAAAGATGAATCCGGCGCATGCGTTCTCGTTGTACACAGTGTTTGGCACCGCAATGGTCATCACAGCGGTCGTCGCGAGCGCTCCTTTTCAGCTGGCGGTGATTCTCCGTCTTCGCCGACGGCTGAGTCGAGCTTGTCCAAGAGCGCGGCGTTTGCGGCGTCGGCATCGTCGATCCGGAATGATCCGATCCAAATGTTCCGCAAGGCCGGTTCGTTGATGATAATTGACCCAGGCCAAGGTCACACGGGCCGCGTGTTCAGCGGGCAGCATCCAGAATGGCTGGTGCTCAGCAACGTGCAGCAGAGCCACTTGTTTCTGCTCCCGCATGCTCGACGCGCTGGTATTCAGACGATCATTTCTGTGCCGATGGTGTACAAGATGACTGCTATTGCTGTGCTATCGTGGTATTCTGAAGAAAACATCCCCGAAGACGCGGCCGAGTTGCAGCGGATTCAGAGGCTTCTGCGATCGATCACTATCCTCGCCACTCTGCGCGAAGAGTTGTTGAGTGTCCGAGGAGCACCTGCTGGGACTCCGCTCCACATCACGCGGTACCAGTACTGCCAGTCTCTCGACAATGCCATCACCGCTAATGGAGACTTGCTCGATCCAACAACGACCAGAGAGGATGGTGTGTATCAACTTGCTGGGATAGTATGGGTGGTGACTGACGACTCGTTTGTTGCAGTTGGAATTGCGGACACGCTTCCACTCGCTCTGGATTGGGGGCTTTTTGATTTTACAGACAAATTGGCGACCTCAATGAGCAGTGAAGACCATGTCGCTGTCATTTCGCTGCTGAAATCCCTGGTCTCGTTGCTGCGTAACGGGCTCTTCGAAGGCGTGTTTGCAGAAACGACTCAAGCGCAGCGCGATGAACCCCAGGACCAGATCATCCATCAATGCAACGGAACGATCCGCTCACGATGGGCGCTGTTGATCCACCTGCGGTACTATCTGATGTACTTGCACGCTGTCAGCCCCACCGAAGGGAGTGTCTTCATGGACGTGGACGCGCTCGTGCCGACCATCAATAAATACTTTGTCGGTGATCATCCCGTGCGATCCACACTGAAGAAGTCCCCGTCTGCCCATTTTTTGAATACTGCAACGCCACCACCGCCGCCAGAGAAGCAGCCACCAGCATCGACTACCAACGCGCCGCGAGAGAAAGAATGCGTGCTGTGCAAGTTCAGCGTGGCCGGTGCGTGATTGAGTCACTCTCAGCAACCTTTTCTACTTAGCACTAACAGGTCATGCCACGGTCTAGGTCATATCCACCCTGGAAAAGCACCAGCGGCTCCACCTACCCCGAAGAAGCCAGTGTTCACGGCGTCATCTCCGTATTCCGCTGGTACGGCCATCGCTTGTTGTGATCTGAAACTTGCGCAGGTACTAAAAGACGTGGAACTGATTAGGAGAAACCTTTTTCGGCACACCGGGAAACCCACGATCGCCGGTCATGCGCGAGATTGAAGGAGTACGCCTGTCACTATGGTTGTCTCCACTGCTAGTGTGGACTCATATTTCGCTTTGGCGCAGGCGCTTGCCAAGATGGAAGCCGAGTACGACAGCTATGAACGCCGAGGCACTCTGACCGATCTCGTCACGGAGGGGTTCAAGTCGACCACGTTCACATCCAGTGATCTGTACGACGCCATAGGCGCAGCACACGACACTCCCGCGTCTCGCACGACGAGTTTCAGTGGATCATCGAATGCATCGGGGCCACCTGAAGATCCACGCAAACGTGTGCTCGAAGTGATCAACGCTATCATGCAGGACTCGTCGTGCCTCATCACCTACGACCAGTTGCTGCGTCTCCATTCGTGCCTATTGCCAGTGAACAGCCTTGAGGGTGGCGTCGTTCGCTCCACGGCTGCAGTTGGATATGCATCACCACGCATCTACCGTGTCTTTCTGCCTGTTGGCGAGATCCAGACGGCCTTGAAGGACCTCGTCGCTGCCATCAACGCCAGGGACAAGTGGACCCAGCGGCCGCTGCTATGTGCATACTACGCCTTCGCCATTCTCGTGTTCTACATCCATCCGTTCCATGACGGCAATGGGCGCTGCGCACGCTTGCTCGGCAACCTGATCGCCAAGAAGCTCGGGTTCCCGTCGATCTTCCGCGCTGCCGACAAGACCATCCAGGTGCCCGAGTTCCTCCACCGAGTCATCATGACCATGGAGATCATCATGAACAACCGCCGCCAGAGTCGCCAGACCCGCATGCTCTCGACGCGGAAGGAGAACTCGTCCATGTGGTTCTAAGGGTGATAACCATTAGTGAGATTTCGCAAACTCGGAATTATCTTTACCTCCACATTTTTTTCTGATGATAAACATAAAGATATTTCTCAATTATCATTTTCAGGAGGTTTCTTAATATAGTATACTCAGCATAAAGTCTTAGAGGAGTGTACGTCAGCCACTCTTTACTGTCCAAAACCAGAGAAGCATGGAGGAGACGCCCACCAAGCAGACCAAGCGCCAGAACTTCACCGACGAGGACGACATCATCATCCTCCTGTGTCAGGTGCACGTTTGACACAGAGGACGTCAAAACTAAAATCGAGTTGACACTCCACATCGTTCATAGCGTCGATGTTGCACCGGACGTCTGGGTTCACGGGGGCGCTCCACCGGAGTGAGGCCAAACGCCAGCCATTGAGACACGTACTTGCGGTGGCAAGGAGCGAATGAGCGCGGCGTCGTCGTCGCCCAGCTTCATGTTTCTCCAGTGCAATTGTGCCCCCCCCACTTGCCTCACCAAAGGAATCGCAACCCCTTGGCGGTCCGTGTCAATACAATTCACCTCCTAACCATTCCTTTATTCCGAATAAAGGAATAAACTAGCGGTTGCCGCCCGCTTTGCGGGCGGTGGGTTTATGCTTAGAGGCTGAACGGATTCGAGATTATTGAGCACGGATGGTATTATCTTGAATATGTGCAATGCTAGTGAAGCTCCTTGAAGATCTAGCGGTAGACAACGTTCTTCGTGTACACATCGTCTTCATCCTCGGCTGGGTTTTCGATCAAAATCTTCACCTTTGATCGCGAATTGACCCGTGAAAGAGCAACGTAGAACTGGCCATGTGTGAAGCAGGGAGCGGGCAGGTAGAGCCCTATGTTTAGAACGGTCTGGTCTTGTGCTTTGTTGATGGTCATCGCGTACGCTGGGACGATGGGGAACTGAATGTGCTTGAGCTTGAACGGAAAGTTGCGGATATCCGCGTCACTGATGAATATGATCCTCGGAATCAAAACCTCACGCCCGTTGTAGGCGCCAGCCATGATCGTCACGTGAATCACGCGCGGCTTGAGCTTGACGATACACAGTCGTGTCCCATTACACAACCCGGAGTACGACCCCAGCATCGACCGATACGAGGATGCAAACGGAGTGCTGATCTCAGTCGGCGTGAAGAGGGTCGTGGATACCATGTACAACAAGGCAGATCTCAGCAATCCCATAGTTGCAGGCGATGAATACTTCGCCAGTAGAACAATCCTGACGCCAGCAAATGCCGCCGTCCATCATGTGAACGTCAGTTTGTGCGGAGGTATGCCGTTGAGATTGAGTGAGTTGAGGACCTCCACTTCGAATAAAGCGGATCCATCACCCTCGTCATCGATCGAATCACTGGACAGGTACACGCGCGACTCTCCTTGCACTCGGGCGGCGACAGCTTAGTTCACATGATGGACGGCGGCGTTTGCTGGCGTCAGGATAGTTCTACTGGCGAAGTACTCGTCGCCTGCAACTATGGGATTGCTGAGATCTGCCTGGTTGTACATGGTATCCACGACCCTCTTCACGCCGACTGAGATCGGCACTCCGTTTGCATCCTCGTATCGGTCGATGCTGGGGTCGTACTCTGGGGTGGGTATGAGAAAATCCTTTGGAACCTTCATGAAGTCGCCCGAGTTCTTCATCCACGTCATGTCTGCCTTCACCAACTTCCAGAAGGAGCTCAGCAAACTCTGGCAGTACCACTTCGGTCTGGGAGTTCGCTGCACGCAACACGCACATGTTCTCCATCAAGTGCACCTGCTTGAAGTGATGCCACAGGAACGAAGACCTCAGACTTGCCGCAACGGTGTCGAGCGCCGTACCATTCTTCACAATAGGCAGGATCTGTCGGAAGTCGCCCGACAGCACGACGATTTTCCCACCAAAGCGGTCGCATCCGTTGTCGAGGATGTCACGCAGTGTGCGGTCCACGGCTTCAAATGCATGGCGATGTGTCACGGGGGCCTCATCCCAAACGATCAATTTCACACGCTCGATGAACGCATGGGGATGTGTTTGCTTTTTGATACAGCATGTTGACGTATCGGTGAGCTTGATGGGGATCTTGAATGTTGAATGCGCAGTGCGGCCACCAGGAAGCAGCAGAGATGCGATGCCACTGGATGCCACCGCAATCGCAATGTCCCCTCGGACTCGTACATTTGCTAGCACATGATTGAGTAGGGTTGACTTGCCAGTGCCACCGGGGCCACCGATGAAGAACAGCTTCTGCCCAGGTCTGGTCTCTTGAACAGCTGCGGTGATCTCGTCGTAGATCACTCACTGGGCCATGTTGAGGGTTTCGAGTGCACCCACAATCCTTTGCAGCTCGTCGCGATCATATCGTTGAAGCTCGTGGTCGATGAGGCTGTTCTCGAGAAGAGATGCCTCATGCCATTCTTCAAAGGATGAGAGCTGAGGCAGATCCGGAAACTTAGAGAGGTCCGACCTGCTATTAACGTATGCAGGCCTAGTTGTGAATAATTGACTTCAATTATTGAAGTCACCTACTTCTCGTGGATTGGTCAAAATTCGGCATTGGAGGATGGGTCGTTGCATGCAAGAACAATTTCGTCCCGCAGTGGCGTACAATCCTATCCCTTGAAGGGACCCTTCAGTTAGCCAATCAAACACTTCGCTTTCGTTTACGCATGCATCGTGCAGTCAAACACAGTGGTTGAGAGTCTCAACCGCTTCAGCTTGAGACTGGCCCATTCTTCACATTTTTAGTTTTCACCAGAAAATTTACTTTTTGGAATTGAATATCTCTAACCCTAATCATCAATTATTGCAGGTTTTTGCGAAGAAAAAGAAAAAACTCGAGTGTTGATGATGCTTGTCAATGGCAAGTTGTCATTGCCTCAACATGGGATTACGTCATCACATGCTCAAAACCCCTTCCTGATTGGTAAAAAACAGCGTTAGAGGCCAGTAATCGGGTCATACTTCGATGGGGATCAAATCCTCTCACTTGCATCAATCAACGGTGCCGTCCACTCTCGAATCGACCATCACACAGCGAAGATGGTCTTGCCCAAGCTCTACATCTACGACCACTGCCCATACTGCGTGCGTGCGCGCGTCATGTTTGGCCTGAAAGGCGTCGAGCATGAACTGGTGTTCCTGGCCAGCCACGACGAGGCCACGCCCATCGGCTTGGTCGGCAGCAAGCAGGCGCCGATCCTGCAGCTGCCAGAAGCCAAGGCCTTCCCCGAGAGCCTCGATATTGTGCGCTACGTGGACGAGAACATGGGTGGTTCCGCGATCTTGAAGGCGGCTTCTGGCCGTGAGGACTTGAAGCAGTGGGCGCAGAAGCTCAATCCGCATATGTCCCCACTGGTGGTTCCGCGCAACGGTAAGGCGCCGTTCGCAGAGTTTGCGCAGCGCATGTCGCGTGAATACTTCCAGAACAAGAAGGAGAAGCAGGCGGGCGCCTCGTTTGAAGAGCTCATCGCTAAGTCGGCCGAGCACGTGGCCACTGTGAACATGCTTCTGGAAGAACTGGAGCAAATGCTCCACTCTGAGACGTCGATCAACGCCGATGGTGTGAGCTACGATGACATTACGACGTTCCCAATGCTGCGCAGCCTCACGCTGGTCAAGGATCTCAAGTGGCCGCCCAAGGTGAGGGCCTACATGGAGCACTTGTCGCGTGTCGGTGACGTGCCGCTCCTCGACGCCATGGCCAGAGTTTAAGATGCCTTAGGAAGTGGTCACCACTGCCATCATTAAGCGGCGTGAAAACATTGGAGCTGGTGTTGACTGCACTGTACACTCCACTTCCAGCTCCAGTACCTGAGGGGCATGGGTCTGATAACCAAATCAGACTCTGATTTGGTTAGAAACCATGGAATCAAGAGAGTACTATTTCTAAATCCACACATAACTTCAACTAGTTTATTGGGTTGTCAAGTGAGTTGTTGGTGTCTTTAAAGTACTGAGACAAGATAGAATCCGGTCTGAGGGACCACGATGCGAGTGGGAAATGGAACGTCGATGTGGGTAACAGAAACTCGCCACCCACGTGCGCCGCTCGCAGGGACACACCGCGTGGCCAGTTCGGATTCGTAAATGGCGGCGCTTAATGCGTTGATCCTGCGCCTCGGCGCCGACGCCTCCTCTCTCCAGCCCCACTGCGACAGCGACAGCGACACCGTCAAGCTCGAGACTCTCGACGCGATTGCCATCATCCAGCGATGCCTCACTGCACTTGGCGAGGCGCAGCTACCACAGCAAGAGGCTGCCGTAGACATCCTGCTGCAATTGGTGCAAACCCACCAACACGCACTCGCCACGGATGCTCCAGCTTGCTCTGATGAGAACCAATCCGCCAGCAGCTACGACCATGAGCGGATACTCGCGGAGCTGTGTACACTCCAGGCGACTGACGCACTGGTCACACAGGTCGTGAATGGCAGCACAGTCAACTGTGTGGTATTGCTGAATGAGCTGGTGGTCCACAGTGCGGATACCAAGACGTTCGTGAGTCGCCACGCCTCTGCACTCATTTCTGCATTGTGGGAGGCAGAGAGAAGTCCTGACTTGGTGCGATTGCTGGTTCGTGTGGCCGACAGCAGCAGCGAATCCATCGCGCAGGTCACAGACCACTCCATCCAGATCCTGACTGCTCAACCATTGAGTGAGTCAGCCTGCGCAGCCATCGTGGAGCTGCTGGCGGCGCTCCACGTCACAGGCTCCGCGGCGGCGAGTGAGCTGGTGCTGAATGTACTGAGTCAGGTAATCGCAGGCGCCACGGCGCCGTTGACGCCGGAGGGCAAGCCATGCGGTGAGGCACTGGTGCGCCTCGCAGCGAAAACATCGCTGGTGGAGCCACTGGTGGAAGCGCGAGTGATCAGCGCGTGTGTCAAGCCCCTCAAGCGTCTACTCGAAGGCCGCGCGCCGACAGCGTGTGTCTCTGGCCAGGACGCACTGGCCATTCTGTCAAGTATCTCCCAGTCGTGGGATTTTGGTGGCCTGCTGTTGGACGAAGGCGCTGTGGCGGTGCTCGTGTCGCTGGTGCTGACGACCAGCGTGTCCCAGGTTCAAGTACAGTGTACCGAGATTCTATCCAACATCTCGTGGACCGATGAACCAACTCGTCAAGTGGTCGTGGTCACCGGCTGCCTGGACGTGTTCATCGACATGCTGCGGTCGAATGATACGGCGACTAGAAACGTCGGCGTCGGTGCGATCGCGGCCGTGTGCAAGGAGAACGAAGAAAACATTGCGCGTGTGCCCGTTGAAAATGCGATCGTCAACTGTGTCGAGATGCTTCAGGCAGGCAATGCAGACCGACCCAAGACCCTGGCGCTGCGGCTGATCACGTGCCTCGTCGACGACGATGTAATTGGCGAAGACGTCGCGTGCCAGAGCCAGTTGATCGACCTCGTGGCGGCGCAGCTGACCAGCGCCACGAAAGAGAATCAGATCCAGGCCGTGCTCGCCATCGGTGGACTCGTAAGTCATCGTGTTGGTCGAGAGCACCTCGCGCTGATGGGTATCCAAGCCACGCTAGAGACACTGGAGCAAGAATCGTCTGAGCTGGCAGAGTACGCTTCCATGGCCCTAGCTGCCCTTCGCGAGCCACTACCTGCGTCAGTGACTCTAGAGTAGAACCGGTAGATAACTTAAGGGAAATGGTCGCTACGGTTGAGAGCAAGTATGGTATTCCGAGTATCGCAGCCTTGAGATCGTTGATGAGCTTGCAGTGGACGCCTTTGGTCGCCACCAGACCGGGATCCGTAAGTGGGATTTTCTCCCAAGTTAAGCCAGTCTCTCTTGGAGTTACGCTATTGCGCGGCCACTTTATTGACTTCAGCGTGACCTAAGGTCACTGACCTCCACTCACGAAAGGTCCGTTTCAATTTGACAGCGACTAAATATGGGGGTGGAATGTGGTGCTTAGCCCAGGTACACTCGGTTGATTGCTGATGGATAGATGGATACAGTAGATGCGTGGATGGATACCCACGCCCTATTTTGGTCCAAACAGGATTGTGCTCGTCACCGCGTCTGCTGGATTGGTGCCTTGGTCGTTTCGTGTCTAGTTTTGCAGACGCCCGATCGGTCCGATTCAGCAACTGGGAGTCTCATACTGACGCCACACTGATACCGACCACCTGAATCTCGCGACGCCGCGCTTAGCACATTGTTCCATCCAGCCAGTAGTCCTCTCGCTGCTCGTCTAGGTCGTTCGTTACAAGTCTCACCATCTCCCACCGGGTCGGTCAGCCTCCGTCTTCGTGATACCGTGACGGCGACCAAAGTCCTGCGCGCCCTGCTCAACATCATCGGCACCTTTCTCACTCTTCTCACACTGCGTGAGAATGTTGTGCTCAATGCCATCAGCGGCCGCTACGATCCGATCCGGCAGCGCCTGCGCGAAGGCTCCATCACGACCGAGATCTCCGAGGGCGGGTCCTTCCGGCTGTCGGATCTCGCGTTGCCGCCAGAAATTGCCGACTACAACCTTGTCACGAGTCCACGGCGTGACCCCAGCTCCATTGGCCAGTACCGCAGTGTCTGCACCAACATCAACACCAACTCGGACCCATGATGATCAGCTACAACGTCGACTTCTGGGGCCACAACGCGCGGCGTGTACAGATCTATGTATACAGCATCTCGGCACCCAAGTGTAAAGTTTTCACCGTCGTCCATGTCACCATCTCCATCACCAGACACCGCGGATGCTGGAGGTGGCTCGGGAGAATTGGCTGTTTGCGATCTGTTGGAGGCCACGACGGGTGAAACTGTCGCCTCCCCGACGTGCAGACACTCCTCCACACGCTGCCGCAAAGCTCTTTTCAGCGGGTCGTTTCCTTGCTCTTTTTCGGAGGCAAAATACTGGTGTGCATGCCAAACCATCTCTCGCTGCTCAGGAGTAAGCTTCTTCATGTTTCACAATGAGCAGTGCTCGCTACATGCAGATCGAGAAAGTATATAGTCTACAGCAAGGCGCATCCATTGAGGTATATTGGGCGCAAATCCGTTCACATAAAAAAAGATATGATCATTTTTAGCTCACGGTGTATCAATGACGTGCAAGGGTACAATACGCTGAGTCGACCACGTGGTGCCAATATTCTGGGGACAGGTAGGACTCCACGTTTGGTCCAGCCTGAAGACGCATGAGGGGTGAGAACAGGAGGCCTGAGACCCTGTGGGCCACGTTGGTGGCCCGCGTCACGATGCCGCCTCATTCATCTGCAAGCTCGCCAGCTTCCTCGAGGACGGAAAGCCTTGCAGAGCGCTCTGGCAGCTCGACCAAAATGTGAATATCATCGTCTCCTCGCGTGAAGGTCTTGTCCAACAGCTCCTTCTCTCTTAGCCTCCACGCTGGACGCATCTTCAGATACAAAACACCTCCAGCGTCTTGGTCGCCATCGCCTTCCGTGTCAGAAGCACTCTACCCCTTTTCGTAACTTTTGGCGGAAATTCCATGGAGGAGCCGAATATTTCCGAAAACGGCGGCCAAAATGGAGTAAGGGCTGGACCAGGTCGACGCTTCTCCTGTAGCCCACGCGCAGATCGAGGCTAGTGTTCTCTCTGCGACACCCACACATTGTCAGTCACCGTGAGGCGATCTCCAGGACTCCGCACACGATTAACCCCTCTGTAAAGCTAAACTAAATCTTGGCCGCCCAAACCGAGTCACGCCCAAAAATATCCCAACCTCAAGCGAGCCAAGATCAATAGCACCTGTACCACGCTCGCCCTCAGCACTTGATGATCTTGCTCAAGTCCATAGAGCGATGGTGTTCCTCTCCTGTCGAACAAGCGTTCGCCCGGCGCCCGAGATGCGACGCTCGGTGCCCCAGTCGACGCCGAAAGCCCTAGCAACATCTCTTTGGCTACCTGATAACCGGTTTCGGCTGCTGTGGGTCGCAGTGGTGATTTGAAGCACGCTCACGAGTCTGTTCACAGTGATTGTGATGACCGTGTACATCGTGGCCATCAGCCTCCGTGACGGGTACATGAGTGAGTCAGCCGGCCTGCTCCCAGTGCGCCAGCTTCCGATCGTCGCCGCAGGGTACGGAGTATTCGCAGTATGGTTTGCCAAGATCGCCTGCGAGGCTATCTACAGCTCGATATGCTGCCGGCGTCTTGTCTTCTTTGCTCCCAAGCGCCATCGCCATCCTGAGTCAACCACGTCGGCTTGGAGAACGTGTGGAGTCGTACGGTTGTATCGGGCCTGGCGTGCTTTGTTTCGTGAGGGTGGGCCACTGGAAGTCACCCCAGAGACCTTCGAGCTGCTGTTTCTACTGCGAGAGATCGTAGAAGTCACGACGCAGTCATACCAGGCGTACAAGTGCAGTCTGCTGATCTCGCAGCCGTGGATCAACAACTTTTACGTCGGCACGCTGGCGGTCAACTGCTGGGCCGCACCGATGATCCACTGGCGCTCCAGTCACCACCCAGCGATGCAGCGATTCCTGTACTTGAGCAGCGACGTGCTGCTGGATCTGACCGCGACCTCGGTCGTGCCACTCTCCATCATCTTCTCACTAGTGCTTGGTATCCTTGTGGACAACGCGGCGCTGGCCAGTGGCGATATGGAGTACGCGTTCGACGTGCCCTACGACGACGTCTTCTTTGTCAACTTGATCAAGGCGACGCGCCAGGTCTTTGTGGTCACGTGGGTCGACTTCTTCGCCAAGATGTTTCCACTGCTGAGCATGGCCACGTGCCTTGACCAGATCAAGCAGCAAGTGCGCCGCTCCTCTTCATCCAGCTACTCGGGCGGAGGGACACGACGAGTGGCGATCCTGCCGCCACAGACAACACAAAGCACGAAGCGAGAGCCATCGCGGGCCCACACGCGATCGCTGTTGTCTTCCAAGCTCGAGGCATACCGAGTGAAAGCAGCAGTGACAGCACAGCGAGTATGTGGGCGTGCGGGTCGTACACACGCTCTTCTTCGTCTGGGGCTTGGCGATCACGGCATTCCACCTCGAGGCCAACACTATCAGCCACGCATCCACTGGTACGGCCACGGGGTGCAAAGCCAGCTCACAACCGTGGTTCGTCAGCAAGTTCTCATGCACGATGCTGGAAATCAACTGCTACCGACGTGGGTACAACGGCGACGCGGCAGAGATCGCGGACGCGCTGGATCAAGTCGATGCCGGTGGTGTCACGTTCTTGCTGCTGAGCCATTGTCCGCGTCTCTACGTGCCTCAAGAGCTCCAGGCTCTAAGGCATCTGCTCATGCTAGAGCTGTCCAACAGTACCGTTGTGGAGTGGACCGAGAACGCCACACTTGTGAACAGCGCACACACGGAGCTTCAGTTTCTCAACCTGAACCGAGTCAATTTCACGACTGGCGAGCTGCCCGAAGGCCTCATGTCCCCACAATTCTCATCCAGATAGAGAGACATCACACTGGCGGTGTCCAACATCACGACGCTGCCCCACGGCCTCCACACCAAGTGGACATGGCTGCTAAACCTGTACATCGATCGTACCACGTGGGCCTCTCTACCATCGACTGTCGGAGCGATGAAAGCAGACCGCCTCTCGCTGCTGGGCAACCCCATCCGATCCATCGCCGACGATTTCTTCGCCACAGACGCCACCTTCCAAGTCTTCTCCGTGGCGCGCACCCATCTGACCCAATGGCCAGCACAGATTGGCAAGCTAGACAAGCTCTTCCTACTGTTGATGGACTACACGGCGATCGACGCATTGCCTTCCTGGCTGATCAAAGAGGCCAATCGCCGCGAGCGGGAAGGCCACTCTCGACCGATCACAGTATCGGCCGGCGGTAGTGCCTTCTGTGATAAACACAATGGCCAGCCAGAGAAGATCAACGGCATTGTGGTCGTGTGTCGACGCAAGCAGGATCAAGAAATCGAGGCGTGTCCGCTCACATTCATGCAGCAAACACGCAAGCCATAACAGTGAGATGCAATAGATTACAGTTGAAGGAAATGGTCCACACCAGACACAGAGATGGAGAGTGACGAGTAGGCGACTAGCTATCTTCGTCGTCTTCGTCATTTTCATCATCATCTTCGTCGTCTTCGTCATCTTCGTCTCCTCCGTCTTTTGGCTTCTTGGTCTCCTCTTCACTACCGCTGCCCTTGGTTAACTTGGTCTCATCCTCCTCCTCCTCTTTTTCCGGCTTCTTGGTCTTCTTCGTCTCCTTCTTGGGTGCTTTCGTCTCCTCGGCTTCCTCCTCTTCCTTGGGCGGCTCGGTTTCCTCGTCTTCCTCCTCATTATTTTCTTTCTTCGGTTTCTTGGTCTCTGCTTTTTCCTCCTTCTTACCCTTCTTGGGTTGTTTCGTATCTTCTTCTTCTTCCTCCTCTTCCTCCTCTTCCTCCTCCTCATCACTGTTTTTCTTTTTCTTTCTCCTCTCCGCCGCCAGCTCCTTCAGCTTCTCAATATCCTCCTCACTCAGGTCATCTTCACTGTCCGCCGCGTGGACATTCCCCACCAGCTCCAGCTCGTCGCAGTCCTCCTCCGGTCCATCTTCATACTCGTCCTCCCCTACCAGCACGTACTCGTCACACTCGTCATCTTCAAAACCTGGAAGCTCCAGCTTTTTGTTCTGCGCGGCGGCATTTTTCAGCATCTTTTTCAACTTGAGCATGTCAAAATCCACCATTTCTGCCTCGCTCATGAGCAAGCGCGACGGGATCTCGGCCACCACTTGCTCGTCTGCAATATCCGCTTCGTCTACGACGCTGCGCAGGAACCGCGGTACGATGGCGCTGCACGTGCCCAGCGCGGTGGCCGTCGCCACGACCACCATCACGGTTGCCAGCCGCATGTATACGATTGCTTTTTCTCTGCTTACACTTGAGCTATTGCAACGCGCGCGCAAGAGAGAAGCGGGAATGGTGGCTAGAGTGCGATTGTGGGCTGCGCGCCGTCGCGAGAGGCGTCGCAGGAGAACCCAAGCGACCGCATTTTCGTGCCATTGCCACCCATCCTTTGAAAAGCTCCAAGTGGAATGTCAGGTGGCGCGTCGCCACATTGTGGAAAAAAATAGGTCCCCCGATAGAGTGACATGTTCAATTGTTTTACGGTTTTACTCATATTTTGACAATTACTCCGTCATAATTTAATAATTCTGAAAAATAGAAAAATAAATCAATAATTGAAAGGATCATGAGTAGTAGCTGGGTAGCCCCTTGCACTCGTCCAGCTTCATGTCTTTGAGCTCGAGGAACACGAGTTCGCTGGAGACCTGTTCGCCACTGGTTCGAATGGCGAGTGTGACGCCGACCGCACGTCTGAGCTGGCGCGCAAGAATTGGCGGGAGCAGACGATAGACGATGACGTACTTCACCATGCAGGACCGCACGATGGAGGTACTCGAGACACGCACGAGGTTCTTGTTGAGCAAAATTCCAGCATCTATGAGTGATGCACCATTGGCGCCTTCGATGACGCAGCGGTCCTCAAGTTCAACGGTTTGAGGACGCTGTTGTTCGAGGGTAGCTCCTTCTTGTGGGCATACCGTTGGAACACCAGGATCGCACCAACGCCCAACGCAATGCCACACGCTGCGATGATAGGTGAGAGATAGTAGTTCTTGACCGTCGCGGGATCGTAGGTGCACGTGGTTGACGTGGCCATGCCGCATTCTCGAGGGAGATTCACCGAGGCCTTGGGAAACACGAACGCTTCGAGGATAAACACCACCATCCAGTTCACGACACTCACGATTGTGAGCACATACGACGGCGTCACGAGCAGCGGGTTGAAGAACATATGAAACGCAGCCCCGCTCATCAGCGCGATCACCGACGAGAACATGATCGGCCCGCAGAGGCGATACGGGGTCACGTCAAAACTCGTGACCGTGTTCAAGTTGAGGAACGTCGTCAGAACCTGCATGTTCTTGTTGCTGTAGCAGGCAAACCCGAGGATGACCGGACCGACGATCGTCTTGGCCATGTTGACGGGGATCACGCTGACGCTGCTCTTGGGCAAGTAGATGAACTGGATCACGGCCAGCGACATGATGGCCGACCACAAGACGAACGAGTTGGTCACCATCATCCATGTCATGGACGCAACACCCTGCCCCTGCCATCGCATACCAGCATAGGTGGTCGCATTGAACGTGTCTTGGCACAGATATGCAGGTGCCATGTCCCACGGCGCGATCGATTGGATGACGCCACCGTTGTACTCATCGATTGCGATCACTGTCGACAGCAGGCCAGTGCCCTGAGCACTTCCCGTGAGCTTGGCGATGCTGCCCAGCTTGTCGTAGAGCTCGCCTCGGGGCGTGCTACCCAGGTACGTCACCTTGCCCAACTTGATCTTGATGATATAGGACATGACGTCCTTCGCCACCTCGTTCTCACAGATCCATTGTGGATCGTATTTGCGCTTGGTGCAGATCGCTACGCTGTCGATGTCGCCCTTGGACTTGTTTCTTGCGCCACGCGGTACCGGGTACGGCGCACGGTGCACGGTGCACACCACTGCCCAAGGATTTCCAGGGATGTAGTACTGCACGACGGGGAAGTTGAAACCCGACAGTGTGTTGACGTACGAGAGCTTGATCTTGTCAGGTAACGACGCAAGTTCAGGCACATCAAACCCAGAAATAAGAGAGAACGACGGCCCGAGGCTGTGCAATACTCGCTCCGTGTTGGGTCGAACCTTCTCGGCACAGGTCCAATCACGGACACCACAGGTGTCGTACTGGAGATCCGCGAGCGAGTGCGTGCCGTGGGTGAAATTCTATGGCAGCACATCGTTCTTGATGTCGAGGATGCTCGTTGAGCCTTGCATCAAAGTCGTGATCAGGATGTCGAAAATGTTGTTGAACCAGGCTAGCTCCTCGACACCGAGGTCCACGGGCGTGTTGCCCATGATGCTGAGGCCATACGTGCTCACCGCAAGCAGTGCGGCAAAGATCACGTACACGAGGGTCAAGAACAAACCATTCTTGCCCGCGGCCTTGGCTGCGATCTTGGAAAGCGACACGTGCGCGGACGCGAGCATGGATGCGGTGCGCGTTGCTGAATCGGCTGAGGTACGAGACTTGGCCTTCTGAGAACTGTCGACGACGTATGGAGGCTTGGGCGCGATGAAGACAACATCGTCGGAGGCTTCGCGCAGCTCTTGTACCGTCGTCACGTGTGGCGAGATCTTCTGTGGCATCGGCGGTGGGGTCCCGTCCACACGAGCTTGACCCGGAAGTTTTGTAGAGGGGAGACAATATTCGTGCGCACCATTTCACGACCGTCGGTCATCATCGAACTGTGTCAACTGAGTCAGTGGTGGGCAGCTATGAGTATTTTGGGCGCCCTAGGTGCGTACTGGAGAAGAAATCGTCGATTGCCACCCCCACTGACCTTGTGTGACGATTTAGATGCGAGAGTCTTGTGCCAGTAACGTCAATGCGCACGGTGGCTGCTGGTCATGGAGCTATTCTTGTGTGCCGCGTTCGACGTCAATCTGTCCCCGACCTAAAATTTGGTGGATCGGTCAAACTTGATCTTAGACAGGCCACTGGAGAGCGGCTAATCTTACCGCAATGATGAATAGTAGTAGAGAGTACCAAAGTGCTGATGATGACGCACTGGGTGCTGACCACTTGGCTCTCTTGACCCACGGAACACCTCAGCATCCATTTTTAGCTCCTTGAGAATGCACCATTTCGCGGACAAGATGAACAGCAAATCAAGGATCTGGACGAGGTGTGGACGACTCGATATCCCACGGCCATCGAACGGCGATGCTCGTCCACCAGCGGCACAAAGAGTCACGGATATCGCCGGCTGAGAGCAGTAGTGTCAATGCTGTTCAGGCGCGATCAAGTGCTCGACTCCCAGTGTGGTTGTAACGAATCGTCTGGCTCGGCGTCGTCTTGATCAGCGTCTTCAACTCAGTACTCGCGGCCGTCTTCGTCGGGATCTACTATGCGAGTTTGACGATTCGCGATGGATACATGATCGAATCCATCGGACTACTTCCGCTCAAGCACATTCCAGTCGTAATCGTTGCGTACGTTGGCGTCGCACTCTACTTCGCCACACTCGTCGGCGGAATCGTGGCTGCGTCGATCAAAGAGCACACTCTGCTTCACCATCGATATAGCACCGTTGACAAACTGAAACCAGCCAACTGCATTTCTCGATTCTGGCGGCGAATATCGGATTCATGGACCTTGCTGTTCGTGCCTGCTGGAATCTTCGAGCTGAGTCCCGAATGCTTCGTGTTCTTCTTCTTGCTGCGTGAAGTCGTGGAAGTGGTAACGCAGACGTACCAGGCGTCCAATTGCAGCACGCTGATAGCGCAGCCGTGGATCAACACGTACTACGTGTCCATGCTCGCGGCGAATTGCTGGGTCACACCGATCATTCATCTCTACGCACGTCACCAGCGAGCGCTTCAGCGATTCTTGTTCGTGTGCAGTGACGTTTTCTTGGACTTCGCGTCTGCCTGGATCATATCGACAACTCTGTGATCCTCTCAGCATTCGAAGACAACGTAAACCGAGCCAGCGGCGGAGAGTACGCTTTCGATGTCCCTTACGACGACGTTTACTTGATGAACACGGTGATGACCGTTCAACAGGTTTGTGTCGTCTCGTGGGTCGACTTCGCCACGAAAATGACGCCCTTCTATTCAAAATGGTGTTTCATGCATCAGCCACATCATAGAGTTTGTTGATTCGCCATTCCCGCTGAGAAAGAGGTCTTAGGTCCACAATCGCTTGATACTCACCGGCTTGAAATCGTGTCGGCAGAGGCTCATCTCTCGCATGCAGACGTTTCGTCCCAGTATTCACATACAGAGATGTTTGAGCCGGAGTACTCGTCTTCAGCGCTGCTGTCGGTTGCGGTTGGTTCGGTGGCTTCTCTCCGTGAGAGCAGTGCACACGCTCTTCTTCATCTGGGACATCTTCGTCATTGCTTGGCACTCGGACGCTAATCACGTGAACCATTCTGCGTTTCGGGAGGTACGCGTCGGCTGCAAATCGCACTCACAGCCGTGGTTCATCGACGGATATCCGTGTATGATCCTCGAAATCAACTGCCACCAACGCGGGATCGTCGGAACCGCGGACGAAATCAACGCTGCGTTCGCATTCATCGCCCCTGCTGGGCTCGCGTCGCTTTCCATCACCCACTGCCTGCATCTTGAGATGCCGCCACGCCTGCAAGCACTTCAGAATCTGATCGGCTTGGAGATCACCGACTCGACGCTCGTCTCATGGCCCACTGACGCCACGCTGACCGACGCCAACAAACAGACCTGCGCTGCAGTACTTCTGTATCGTGCGCTCCAGCATGACGCGTGTACCTGATGGGCCCTTGGATGAAGATTTCCCCAGACGATTGCGCGATACCTCGATCGCTGGCTTCAATATCACGACGCTGGCGAGTGAGTTGCACCTGAAAAGGCGACGCCTGCTCAACCTCTGTATCGAGCGCACGCAAATCGCCGCAGTTCCGCCACGCTGGCGCTGATGAATCCTGGTAGACTGTCGCTCATGGGCAACAGCCTCGCGGTAGATGATCTGGATACGATTCTTTTGGAATACACTCGCATCGCGGAGCTTCCTGCGTGGCTTCTTGACGAAGAGAAATGATGCTGGAAGACGGGTACTTCCATTGTTGTTTCCGCTGGAGGCAGCGCGCTGTGTGAGCAAGCAGCGGTCCGCGATAATGCTGCCGTCGACGGTCTCACGGTAATCTGCCGCGAGAAGCAGGACTTTGAGTTTGAAGCGTACCCGACCACCTTCAGCTTGAAGATCTGTGCACCATGACCATGCTTTCCCCGTGTTTCTCTCCTTTGACAAACACTGGTGCAACATTCATTCGAGAGTGCTGGTCATTTGTGGACAACACTACCTTCGAGAAACATGCGCTACTGATGCCTGACGGTATCCATCTGTGTTCAACAACGCCACCATCAATGCAGACAAAGCTAACTTACTGTAACTGTTACTGGATTTCGGGACGATCGACTGTATGTCACTGAAGACGTCCGACACTTAGTCGTCCGCTTCGGGGTGGTAATGCATTCTCGATTTCGCTCGTTCAAGGTCAAACAATCCTCGCAGCCATGGTCTCGGTTCAAGTCGTGCTCGCATCCGTCGCACTGCTCGCTGCGTCGTCTACGGATGCTCATCAAACCGCAGCCTCAATACAAGAACCCTGGCGGAGCCAACAGTCCCTCTGGTCTCATCAACGGCAACGCTGTATTGACGCCACCCCAAGGCCAGTCGTTTTCAACCGACCCGGACTCGAACGCGAAGGCCTTCAACGAAACGATCAAGGGCAAATACTCGTCTCTCAAGGATTTGATCCTCAGGAACCAGAGATTGAGTGCCGGTGCGAGTGCCGAGTGCGGCTTTGCTGATCTCGCGGGTGCAACGCCGCAGCCCTTGCCGGACATGGTTGAGTGGGATGAGTTCACGTCCTCCCACACGGGCCCATGCGAAGTCTGGTGCGACGGTAACCTCGCCTTCCACAACGACGAGTGCTCCAAGAACTACAAGGGTAACCCTGCTCGACTGCCGTACGATAAGTCCAAGTGTACGGGTGCCAAGGTGCTCACTTCCTACTGGATCGCTCTCCACGCAGCCGAGTGGCAAGTTTACACGGGCTGCGCGCCACTGAGTGGAGCATCAGGTGGGGGCGGCACCTCAGGCAACGCAGGGGGAAACAGTGGAGCAATCGGAGGGAACGCAGGCACCACCGAGGGCAACAACAACGGAGGTAACAATCCAGGCAACGAGGGAGGCAACGCCGGAGGTAACAGCGGAGGCACCAACGGCGGTAACAAGGGAGGCAACAACGGTGGAAATAACGGCGGGAACAACGGAGGCAACAACGGCGGTAACAACGGAGGCAACAACGGAGGTAACAATGGCGGTAACAACAACGGAGGCAACAGTGGTGGAAGCAGTGGTGCGAACCAGGGTGGTGGGAATCACCACGGACCTCGCAACACCAACACGGGGAACAACAACAACAACGGTGGAGGCCTAGGAGGTGGTTGGGGCAACTGGGGTGGTCAGGGTGGCAACAACAAGAACACCAACAACGGCAACAACGGTAACCAAGCCAGGGGTGGTTTCAACTTTGACAACTGGGGCAACACTGCCGGCGCCAGCACTGGCAATGTTCGCACTGGCTGGTAATCGCCTCTCTACACTACTTGTCGTAGATGTCGGGGTAATAGCTCTGTGTGATGTTCGTGAGTGTGAAATACGAGGCTGACTAAATGCACCGAAGACTATGGTACAGCATATGCTGAGTTCGGTAGGTGATCATTATCCATCACCGATTGGCAAGTTTTCTTTCAATGGTAATCTTTCGGAGTCGTAAAATACAGAGGACGAGTCGACTTTTATTCTCTAGTCGACTATCATTCTCGACGTGAAGGACACCGCGTTGGTTGTCATTTTCGTTCGTCCGGTCAACGGTGGAATCGGCCGAAAAGCGCTACAATCGGCCGATTAAAACGCTACAATCGACGGCTCGCTCGCGCGCGGAAGTGCCGACTGAAAGCGCAGCATCAAGATTTCGCGCGGCAGCGATGCAAGGGCAGAAGAAACTTCTCAATGGCTCCCCTCACGGTACGTGCTAACTATTTTTGGTCGCGCATTCGGTACTGATCCGGAGTTCGTTTCATGCAGCTCCATTGCAGCGCCGCGCTCAACTCGGGGAAGTGTCGCCATCACGGCCATCTGTGGTGAGAACGGTGACCACGCTCGCACCATCTTTCCCCGGCAGCGACGGCGATAGTGAAGAAGCCGGCGAAAGCTCTATGTCGTCTGGCTCGGATGGGGTTCCGGGTAGCCCGTCCGATTCAGCAGATGGCGACAACGCCAGAGGTCCAGCACGTGTGGCCCCAGAGGAGTCGGATGTGTTACACAGAGGTTAGCCTTGTTTTGTCCACGCACAATGCCCCATTCTTGTATGCTGACAACGATTTCACCGAAGGTGGCGAGATGGGTGTCACACCGTCTGTGGGGGTCGGCGTTGTTCAAGGCCGCGACAACCCGGTTGCTTCGTCGTCAGTACGACCCCAGCGTACCGACGACGAGGAGATGGAAACCACACAGGTGGCTCAAACTGCGGTAATGATTCTCGGCAACGTTCAAACCACTCCTTTCGCCGAACATCAATCTGACAAACGGTCGGACCACGCGGTCTCGACTCAAAGGTTTTATCAACGCACTCCACGCGCAACGTCGCCGGGTTGAGGAAGACGCTGAGATCGCAGCGAAGTTGGAACAGGAGGAGGAGCATCTCCTCGGTACTCCACTCTCGTCGTCAGCGGAGGAGAGCGATGAGGAGTTTCCCCAAGATTCTGTCGGTACAAACGCCGAGCAGGAGTCAAGCGAGGGGTCCGATTCAAGTGATGAAGACTTTGAGAGAGCTTCGAAGTAGAAAAGACGCACCAGCTCGTCTTCTGCGGCCGTGAGCAAATTGAGGTATGTACAAAGAACCCCCAGCCGACCAAAGAAGCAAAAGCGATTCCGTACCGTTAGTTTACCGAAGCAGAAGAAGAAGCGTCCGAGGCCACATCCAACCGTTCGAGAGCAGCGTGGGGATGGTGTACCGAATGAGACATCATCTCACAACTTAAGCAGTCTGCACGTGCAGCTGCTTGGGGAAACCGATACGCCTCGTAAGACCAGGGGTGAGTTCGCCATCGGGTTTCAAGATACTTTTCAATCGTGGGACGAGTTCGACCGTGAGATCAAGTCGTTCTTCGACGAGAGGCACCAGCTCTTCAAGAAGCGAACCTTTACCAGTGTGCTTGAACGCAACAAAGTGATCGCTAAGACAGCGAGCGGCGAGATGATCCCGCTCCAGTTGGATACGTACGCGCGCACGTACAAGTGTACACACGGTTTGAAGGCTCGACAGAAGAAGACGCTTCGCACTTCGGATGAATCTGATGATTTTGACGAGCGCACGCCGCGCCACGTTCGCGCGACAGGCTGCACGGCGACGATTAACGCTGTGGTGAAGCGAGTGTCTAGTGGTGCCGACGGGTGGGCGATCACATGGAAGGCGCAGGGCGGACACAATCACAACGTGTCGCCCGAGCTTTTTCGGTACTACTGTGAGAACAGGCTACCGAAGACACCTGACATGGTCGCGGTTGTGAAGAACATGCATGATGCTGGCGCCAACTCGTTGCAGATGCTGCTCAAGCTGCGCAGAGAGACAGGTGGGTTTTTTGTCTTGGATACGGATACGTACTGATGCACTCACCCCCTATGTGTGCATGTAGGTCTGGCCATTACTAGAAAGGATCTGCAGAACATGGTCGCCAAGATCAAATGGGACAAAGTTGCGGGTTCGACTGTTGAGCAGCGTCTGAAGTCAACTCTAGACGAGTTCGTGCACGAGAGGAAGGTAACTGGGCTCGTGTCTTCCGAAATCCAGAGACGAGTTTGGTACAGTCGGTAGTCTGGCAGTCCGCGAAAATGCGGCGCTGGTTCCAAGCATTCCCGAAGTGGTCATGGTCGACTGCACCCATGGCACGAACAAGAACAAGTTCCTCTTGTTTAGTTTTCTGATTCATGACGTATTTGGAAAGGTGAGTTCTGTCGAATTTTGTGGGCATTCGGTACGCTCACGTTCGGTTGGGCTTCGGTAGGGACAATACGTTCAACACGCTCTTCTGCATCGCGAGACCATGGACAATATGGAGGACGCGATTGAGGCCTTCGTTAACCCTTTCGCAATCAAACGTGTAAATTTTACACGTTCTAGCCCTTTTTCAAATTCAGGTGAGATTGACCCCCCCCCAGAACGTGTAAAATTTACACGTTCTGCATCTATGTACCATCTCAACATACCGTGTTTTATATTGGCCAATCAAGTTCATGGAGGGTTGAGGATATGTTGGAATGTGGTGATGACGTGATTCCCCAAATGCAAACTATTGCAGATAAGTGCGATTTTGAGGTGAAAAATTGCATCGGGTAGTGAAAGCAACGCAGGGGGAGGAGGAATCC
>JAADXF010000095.1:0-45950 GCA_023337575.1 Pythium chondricola
AATGTCCCCAAGGAGACCCCGCTGTGCCAACTCGACAACACCGGCAACGTCCTACGCTCCAGCGCCGTCTCCAAGTTGCTCAAGCGTGCAGTGACCTCGCTCGGCGAGGACCCGACACGGTTCAGCTCGCACTCACTTCGTGCGGGAGGCGCAACCGCTCTCTTTGCAGCCGGCGCACAAGACACGATGATCCAACAACACGGCCGATGGCAGTCCGACGCGTTCCGTCTGTACACGCGCATCGAGAACGCGACGCTCCCTTCACTTGCCAGTAGCATCGTGGCGGCACCGAGAGATCGTTGATGGAGCCCACCGTGCTTGCAGTTGGGGCGGACTCACAGAGTCTCAACCACTGCTAAGTTCCATCAATGCACATCTTTTGCCCCACCAACGCCACTGGTATGTGTAAGAGGAAAGGGCTGTTGTCAGGACGCAAGGAACGACAACGAGTTTTCCGGAATGATGGTGGCCGTTGGATCGGATAAGAACCGCTCGGCGTCCTCAGAAGGCGCTTGGCCGGCCTCACTTTCGAATCCGCCGCGAAGACACACCACTCCACTCCCAGGCGGACTCACAGAGTCTCAACCACTGCTAAGCTCCATCAATGCACACCTTTTGCCCCACCAACGCCACTGGTGAGTGGAGGTTGTACTGGATCACAGGAGCACCGCCCAGGACCAACGATGCCGTCACGGCGACGGCGAGTAGGCTGGCAAGCACCAGTGACTTCCACACCTGTGCGACTGACGTTCGCGTCTTCCGCCACATAGCAGCAGCACTGGCATCAGAGCACTCGGTGCATGTGCTGATCGAGCGCTGCGCTCTATAATCAAGATGAGTGGACACGTGGCGACACCACCCATCATAGCCATGCAACCCACGGCCGAGACGACCATGCGGTTCAGTGCCTTGGGCGATGAGTTGTTTGCGAACGGCATCCCCCACCCGATGAGTCCTGCAATCGCCGATGTCAGCACGGTCGCGACGAGCATCTCGCGACAGACCAACGGCATCGCACGCAGTAGCATCCGCAGCGGGTTAGTCGTTGAGACGGCGCCGCCTGATGGAGCCACCGCCGCTCCACGCATGGCCATTCCCCGAAGAGCAGGCCAGGTTGTGGCCGCACTTCTTGTTCATTTCGTGGAGTTGACACGCTCGATGTGGCCACGGCACACTTTCGCTGGGCGATGCCAATTTTAGCTTGTTGTGTCACGAGTTCATGGTAGGAATCCAGACGCGTATCACTGTGTTTCCCGACATTGTGACCACCAGAGCGAGCGTGTGGACTCGGTGGCTCATTCATCCAGCTCGGATGACTGGGCATGCTAGTTGCCTCGATGCGGCTATTAATAGATGAGTACATGGGTTCAGGGATGCTGGTAGCTCATGATCGTGGTGCCGTGACTTCACTGCGCAACGAGACACGAGACACAGATCGCACTGGCCTGCACTGCGACAACCGGCACCACCCATCGAAAGAAGCGGCTACGATCACGAGTGATCGTCTCCAACAGCGGCAACCCCAGGTTGAGCTCGATGACACTCGCCACGATGTCCGTGACAGCCTCAAATGCCAGTTGCGTTGCCCACAACTTGATCGAGTGGACACCGTCGCTACGCCCCACTGCAACCGGCAATGCGATCGACTGGTTACCTCGTAGAAGCATGATCAAGCTCGATGCGAAGCCGATGCCGAGGTACTCTGCCGCCATCCCGACCAGAACTTCGACCGACGTGAGGCGCATCTGCCCACTCCCCCACTCTGCAAACGTCGTCTGAGGTGTCGTCAGCTTGTCCTGGACACCAGGGTCATTCGCTCCTCCACACGCCCTGTGCTGCTGGCGGTGCAGACGCCTGCGTGCCACCCATATCCGTCCACAGTCGATCAGTATTGTGGCGATGCGAGTGGTGATTTCCACCACACTGACGAGTGCGCTCGCGATGCACACGGGGAACGAGTCGGTCGAGACACGCATCAATGCCATGCGGGTCTGAACCTCGACGTGGAGGATCGGTGCCGTGATGAGAAACACGGCGTTGCGAATGTTGTTGACCTTTGTTAAGAACGTGTTGAAGGCACTGAAGAGCACAAACGACAGCGCCGACGGGAGCTGGATGCGGCGCGACACCGTCACATACTGCACTGTGAGCAGCGCGACGGCAAGCTCAGCTTCAAGGCCTGGACCAGCGTCTTCCGCCAGGTGATCCTGTTGCGTCGGTGGCTTGGATTATTGTGGACGCTGGTTGTGTTGCTAGGACGCACTGAAACGTAAAGTGTTTGACGGCCCGAGGACTGCTTGTTAAACGTGTGGAGTCGACGGTAGCGAATCACACTCGACAGAATCAGGGTCGAGCCAATCGTCGCAGTGATGCAGCTCAGGATCGTATGCAGTCCATACTGTGCCAGTAACATCGCAATGAGCCCCGTCGCGAACGCGGTCGATAGACAGACACCCTTCCACGATACCTTGGCTATGATCCGCACGCTGGCCCGCGCGGTGAGTTTCGTCGTGGTGTCGCCACGAAGATGCTCACGACCACGATGGAGGCAACGACGATGCCTAGGTAGTACTCGAGCTGTAGCGGGCCGAGTCGCAGATCGATCATGACGTAGCCACCATCTGGACACCCAGCGGCGTCATCCACGAGGCGACGTCGGTCAGGCTCTTGCTGTCGGATCCAATCTAGAAATGAGTATGGGCGTGTCACGACGATGACTGCAGACAGAAAAGGAACCCGCAGTCCAAATGGTCACTTGATTCTTCTGTTCAATGTAGCCGCTTATTATAGATACTGCATCACGCCTTGAGCACACGGCGCGTCGTGTGCTTCCGTCACCACCTTGCGAGCTTGATTGCACAGATTTACTGTATATATTTACAGTATTAATACATTCTCTGCCATAACATTTTGTGACATTCCCCAATTTGTGACATCCCGATGGGTGGCGATGATTGGCTCCAATGAAGATGGCTACAGCATTTGGATTGGTTAAAACTAAGCACCATATTGAGTTTGGTTGGTTCGTTGGCATTGGTCGCGTGACATTGGTGGAGCACGCGAAGAGCTACAGAGCAAGAATGGCGACGATGGCGGTGGTCAAGGCGCAGGAGATCGCGCCGGCGGCGTACGCGACGGGCAGCACGAGCGACGTGAAGAAGGAGGATGACCTCACGTACGACCTGGGCAACCTCGCGGCGTTCGACACGCACCCGTATACATACACGAATGAAAAAGACCTCGCACTCCACGCGCGCGACAACGTGCAGCTCCTGATCAACAAGATCTTCGACCTGCCGCGTGAGATGTCGGACATGGGCCCGCTGGCCAAGCTGCCGGCGCCTGAGCTGGTGATCCCGCGTGAGAAGCCGCTGCCAAAGCCAAAGGTGGAGACCAAGTGGGAGAAGTTCGCCAAGGATAAGGGCATCGAGAAGCGCAAGAAGAGCCGCAAGGTGGTGGATGAGTCCACGGGTGAGTGGGGCCATGCGTGGGGTTACAACCGTGCCAACGACGACATGAAGGACTGGGCGATTGAGGTCAAGCAGGGTGACACGGAGGACCCATGGACCAAGCGCAAGCAGGAGAAGCGCGCGCGTATTCAGAAGAACGTTGATGCGCATGCCAACAACCTCAAGCGCGGCCGCGGCAAGCAGCCAGTCAGTGGCTCCTCGACGCCTGTCGGTATCCCTGTGGAGCTGATGAACACGGACGACACCAAGGCCAAGCAGCGCGGCAAGGAAGGCACCCTCAAGACGCTCCAAAAGGTGCAGTTCTCCACCGCGTCGATGGGTAAGTTTGACAAGATGCGTGACGGCGAGATGGAGCGCAAGCAGAAGGGCAAGCGCAACAAGTTCCTGCCACTCACGGGCGCCGAGACGACCGAGAAGGAGCGAAGTATGAACGCGATCAAGCTTGTGCTCGGCCGGGAAGAGAATGCTGGCAAGCACAAGGGCAAGTCGTACGATGATGAAGACGAAGAGGGCGGCCGCAAGGGCAAGAAGGTGAGTCCGGCTTATTGCGATAGAGTTCCTTGTGCGTTGTTACTCACGGATCCATTCTTTCCATCAATGGTACGTGCAGCGAGGCATCAAGGTCCACCGTGTGACCAAGGGCCAAGCCAAGAACACAAACAAGAAGCGACGCACGAAATAAATGCACTGCCTACATCACAGACCCATGACAAGATCCATAGATGTGTACGATTGCGTAGCGCCGAATAAACAGACAAAAATGACTGCGACTGACTTCATTGTGAAGTCAGTCAATTTGTCTGTTTCTTCCTTTCACTTACAGCGCGTCTCGCTCATCCTGGTTGAAAGATAGAGAGCGGTTTCGGTGGGGTATTCTAATAGAGGAATTCAAGCAGTCACATGGAGCTCGATTATTAAAATAATATGTTTAAAAACATATTATTTTAATAATATTTTATATCTTTCCGTGATTATATTTTTTAAAAAAAATTATAATCACGGAAAGATATAACGTTAGTACTGCACCGACAACTGACGCTCCTACAACGATCCCAACTGCCACGCCTGCATCGAATGCACCAGAGATGAATATTGTACGTCAGTGACCAAGGGTCTGACGACAGACTCTCCTGCCACGGTTGCTCCAGTGACCGATGCTTCAGCGACCAACGCGCCAGCCACGGATGCTCCTGCGACCGACGCTGTGACCAACACACCATCCACGGAGGGTCCAACCACTGACGCTCCATCAACGGACGCGCCAGCCACGAACGGTCCGGCCACTGATGCTCCAGTCACGAGTGCTTTAGCGACCGATGCTCCAGTCACGAATGCTCCAGCCAGTGATGCACCTGCGACAGATGCACCGGCCACTGACGCTCCACCGACCGATGCGCAAGTCACGGAGACTCTGGCTACTGATATACCAGCCACTGACGCTCCAATCACTGACAGGCCAGCCATCAATGCTCCAGTCACTGCCCCAGTAACCGATGCACCTGCGACCGATGGAGCGACCACAGGCGCTCCAGCCTCTGATGCTCCAATCACTGATACCCCAGCAACTGACGCCCCAGCAACTGATGCCCCAGCCACTGATGCCCCAGCCACGGATGCGTTGGTGGCATCGTGCACCAAAAGTGAATTTTTGCATCCTACATGTGATTGCAGTGCGGCATCTTGAGGTGGGGCGGTGTTCAGTACGGTTGCTGTCGGGGACATGGATATGACCCTGTCGATCAGTGATTCCCATACAGGATGCTCAAAGTCGCCACTGAAGAGGATGAACTTGTCGACGGGTGCTGAGGCGGCTAGCCACGCTTGGCTGACGAGGCGGGGAGCGATCTGATCAACTGATTCGTCTGAATCTTGTGGTATCGTTTCATGGAACGCAGCAACCACTTCGTAGATGCCTTCCTCCATCAACACCAGCGTGGCTGTTAGCCTCTCCGCGTCCCGGGTCACCACAACTACGTAGCCTTCGATGTCAAGCTAATAGGTACAGCATAAGGCAGTCGTGCTGCTCACTGGGTGCACGAGCTGATCGAAACCAGCACGATGTGCAGACGAACGGATCCGTTGGCGCATCGTGTCTGGGACACCAGTCGGAAGCACAATAACGACTCGGTCAAACGTGATCTCCATCCTTGACTCGGCGATATCCTTGATGCCTCGTAGCAAGCACAGCATTGCGTTGTCCAGCTGATCCACACAGTCACCTTCAGTCACTTGACCGTGTACATACGCCGTGAATAGGTGAGCCATGTCGTTGTGTTGGCCATCTCGAGAATGGAGCCACAGGCTGAGATCGTTGAGTGGAATCGCATCGCGTTCGCATGCATCGCGGATGGTGAACACCTCCAATCCATCGTTAGTCGCTGTCGCGAGACGCACAGACGCAGCGCGCAGTTCCACGAAGAGCATGTGCGACAGCATCACGAGAGGACCTGCTTTGGATTGGATTCGGTGGGTGGGGTACATGTTGTTTGACTCAATTTTCTGCTGTTGAAATTGATGCGCATCAATTTCTAGAAACATAGGATGGTCCTAGGCCACTCCTGGAGTAATAGACAAAAGCACACGACGACAAGGTATCTACAGGCTACACCATGAAGCAATCAAAGCACATGTATTTCACCTCCTGTGTACTTCAATTCATTAGCCCAGGAAGGGTTCGTACGAGTCGCTGAACTCCACGGTGCGATCTGTTTGTTTCTTCGACTTATCGTTTGGCTGACGGCGCACGCTGTACGCGAGCAGACCGACGACCAGGAGAAGTAGCGTGGACGCGATGTACAACTGCGTCAGGTCCAACGCCTTGAGTGACTTGGCATGGCCCACACGCAGCTCCGGTAGGTCTTGTCGAGAGATGGCATTGGCGCTTAGATGTTGCTCGTCTGCAGTGCGCATGTTGGATGTTGCAGCACGAGCCGCCGTGTCCTCAACGCCATCACTTACAAGGATAGCCTTCGGCTCTGGTGGCGGCTCGGTGGCAGCGTCCTCGTCGTGTGGATCTGCGCGCGTCAGAGGAAACGACAGCGGTGGCTCCGGTGGGTACAGTTGATCCGCGAGTTTCTCTCTTGGGGGAGGGAAGGAAAACGGAGGCTCCGGTGGGTACGTCTGCTGTGCCTCGAGCGATCTCGCTGAAGGAAATGAGAGCGGTGGCTCGGGTGGGTAGAGTTGGTTTGCGATGGCCTTCATCTTGTCGAATGGCGACTCCTCAAGATCCACGATCCGACCCTCTCTCTTAAAACCGATAATTGCAGTCGGGTTTAACAGAGGTCGAAGGCAGAGAGACAGAGAGACACACTGCCAAATTCAACAACACGAAGAAATAGCCACGGAATTCAAGAATGACCTACGTCACTGGTGGCGATGTCGTCGCCAAGCGCTCGCCGTGGCGGCTCTCGATTGTCTCGGACTTGTTCTGGGGCGTCGTCAACTTTGTCGGCGTCTTGTACGTGGCCTCCGCGTGGTCTCAGGATCAGTATCACCGTCTCACTCTATGCCGATTGCATGTTCAATGCCGTCCATTTTCCACAGTGTTTCGTCGATCTTCGCGGTGAGTTTCCACATCAACAATATCGAGAATGCCACCACAGACTTATAGCTTGCATCTTTGTGGACTAGGACCCAGCGACGCTGAGAAACAGCGGTCGTGGCGGTGGCGGCGGTAGTGGCTCCAGCGGCAGCAGTGGCAACAGTGGTGGCCGTGGGAACGGCGCGCCTCGGCGTCCGATGGGACGTGTGGGCAACCAGGGAACCATCAACCAGCCAAGTAAGTTTACTATTGCGATGCCTCGTGTTGGCAAGCACTAATGGAGTTGTGTGGTCATCGTTTCTTGTACTAGTGGGATGTGGAAGCTGCTGCGGATGAGAAGCAGCGATGGAATGACTACACTGAATACTGTACGACACTTAGGGCCTACTACTACTGTATGCTATCACTACCGAATCCGAGGCAATGCTTACATCGCCGCGAATTTGACACATCGAGCCATTCAGTACTGTACCATACACCTCACAATAAAGGGCAGTCGTGTAATCGACCGATGCTCCAGTATACTATGTCTTGGGTTGACAATGGCGCCCAGCTCCCTGATCGTTGACCTGCGCGCGTCCGCGCTGTGGCTCGCGACTGCAAGCAGCGATGGCTCCTCCATGCGTGTGGGTGGTGAGGTTGGCATCCCCATTGACGAACCGGTTCTATGGGGCCATGCACACAACTCCTTTGCGAGTGGCAGTGTTGAGATCATCTCGTCGTTCTTGTGGCTGGGCTGGTAAGAAGCAGTTGTGCATGAGCTCCTTAAGCAAGCGTTGGTGTCTCTCTTCATTGGCGCCACACTGTTTGCAGCGAGTCAAATGCAACAGGAGATCACTAGCGTCGTCGGAGTTCTACCGTCCGACTTTACGGATGAATCCAAGGACGTGGCGCGATCAGCTGCCCATGAGGTTCGCCACGAGTGGCCCTATACCATGGACAGAGGTGCTCTCTCGATAGAGGCGTATGGGCTCCCTACTGTGTATTGTCGCGGGAAATCCGGCTACGTCGCAGTGTTTGATATCGACGGCAGTGATCTACTGACGACGCTGTTTGAAGTCGATGGTGGCCTCGCGGAAGTTCTTGGTTTCCATCGAACGCTGCTCAACCTACCGCCGGTAGAAGAACACAAACGACACTGGATCAGCGCGGCCATGTCGACGCTGCACAGCTTGCTCAGGTTAGAGCTGCTTTGTACAAGTCAAGTGAGGGACATCATTGCCATCGGTGATGGTGACCGAGGGCTGGTTGTGGACCTGAACATGGCCATCCACAAGATGGCACCGTTCGCCACCGCCCATACGTCGTGGTCGCCACTGGAGGCACCGATAGCAGGGACCATCCAAGCGCAACTGCGCCGTTTGAATCCAACGGTATCACCAGCCAAGGACGTCATCCTGTGCTTCGTGCAGAGTCTGCTCACACTCGGAGTCGAAGTCATGGGCGGCATCGTGGTGCCACTCATCGATCACTCTTGTTTCTTGCCTACGTATGCGCTCCTCGAGATGAAGATATTCCAAGCGTCGCCACAACGTGGCGGTGAGAGCATGACGCTGCGCTTCTATGAAGGCAACCGAGCGCTCGCACGTGACAACACACTTCTCGCCGAGATTCAGCTCCCAGAGTTGAAGATGGGCTGGTCCATAGTGAGCACACGTGTGGATAAGGACACTGGCTTTATCATTTGGATCGAAGTCACCACGGAGACAAGCGCTGGGGTACTCTGAGAGACGTCTATTGAGACCAAGCACGCTGCTCAGTATGGAGACGGAAGAATTTGATGAATACCGACGAGCCGTCGAGGAGTCCACAACAATCGCGGAGGAGCGGGAGCAGGCGAAGGTGATAGAGAGTGAACACTGCACGGAGGGTCTCGTTCGAGCGTCGTATGAGCTGATGGGCACCCCGATCCCGAGTCGACTGCAACATCCGGGGTCCGTACTACCAGTATATCATGCCTTCATTGGCGTGTTCATACCACTACAGGTACCGAGTTGTAGACCGGTTCGCCATGAAATGCAGCGCCTTCTTCAACTGATCGAAGGCGAAGTATATGGTCAAGGCAGAGTTACGATGAGAACGCTCGAGAGACTCGTCGATCTGGTCCACGGTCGCATTCAATGCCCTACGTCTTTGTCGCGACGTTGTCGCTGGTGTGCTCGCCTTGATACACGCATGGACCAGACTGAGACGTCTACGAGATGACGCGTGTCAGGTACTATGAGCACTGCGAGTTCGGAGCTACCGTTATTGAGGGGCTTAGCACTGAAGAGACTACCGTAATGACAAGATAAGATCCCTGGAATCGCAACTTGCTAATAATCTACACTAGCTACGTAGGCTAAAATAGGCGAACCAGGACGCGCTTGGACTACATTCGCAGTCAAAACAGCCGCTTTGGCCTTCGACATGCGTGTTTGGCTAGATGACAACTTGAAGATCGTCACGTAGGACCCGATCGGAGCGTAATTGTTTCCCCGGTAGAACACGGACAGCTTGTCATTCGTCTTCGCGGTGAGAACGTAGTGAACAGGCAGCGGCACTGGATGTCCTTGACTATGTCCACACGGAGCGAGCAACGACTTGTTTCCATGCAGAAGCTCGAACGCTGTGCCAGCAGACGTAGTCGCGTGTGTGAGGACCATGGTCAGCTCGTACGTACCAGCTTCCGTGAAGGTGATGTCACCGTTCGTCTCGAACTGGACAGGGGAACTGGACAGGGTACCAGCTTCCGTGAAGGTGATGTCACCGTTCGTCCCGAACTGGACAGGGGCAGAGGAATTGCCCAACGAATCTGCCTTCCACACCAGCTGCTTGTTCTGCATGACCTGCGACGTTGAGTTGGCTCGGACATACAGCGGCGGCTTTGAAACTTCGTTCGCCACGGCAACCACTGCGTCTCGAATCGCATGCAGCGTGTCGTTGGATTCCACTTTTTTCACCAGCTCGTCGTACTTCTTCTGCAGTTGAGTACTCGTTGCCGATAGACGGTCATTCTGCGCCTTGAGATCTGTGATAATAGTCTCCAAGTCTCGCATGCGCGAGGCAAGCAAGTCTGTCGCCTCAAGAGGAATGGCGGGGAGTGTGAACGTGTACTCGATCGCGGTCGTAAAGGTGCCCATCTGCAACGTGAATCCGACACACAAGACCCGCGAGCCGTCGCTTGCTGGTCGAGACAGAGAGTGTGTGACCTTCTCGGCGTCGTTGGTAGGAACAAGGCATTCCACGACTCGCTGGCGATATGTTGAGAGTGAGCAAAAATGCACACTATTGAGTATCGAACTGACACTCATGTGAGCTACTCACCGCAGCGTAGTCTTTGGCTTTGGCCTGTGGTATCGCAGTATCGAGTGTCACAAAGTCCTCCAGTGCGAGCTGATTGGTTTGCCTCTACATGAGCACAACAGAGAAGAATGAGCGAGGCAGTGATCTTGGTTGGGCATCGACGACGAACCATTGCTCCTTGGTCACACAGTCTTCAATCCAGATGCGAAGCTTGTTATCGGCGGCGGTGACCGCAAAGCGGAACGACCGAGGCGCTCCATCGACCGGGAAGGCAACGAGCCCCGGCTTCTCATACGACGTCGCCATCGGTTCAAGCGCAAGTGCGACGCGATGCAACGATTCCGCCACAGAGCCCATTCACAACAGTTACATTCGATTATGCAGGTTTTATTGTCATTTGTCTCTATTAAAGCGAGTGAAACCTGTCATTTGATATTTGTTGTCACAGTTGAATGTATTTATGGAGTTTGTAGGAATGTTTGGTACTGATTTAAGTTTACTCAGATTATGTTGCATAGATGTCGCCCGTATGTTGCTTGTCAGCATTGAATCCATGCATGAAGAGACGCGATCCTGGGCGTGAAGAGCCACGTCGACGCTTACCGCCTCTTCATACTTGATTTCACCGTGGAGAGGATTCCACGATGTCCAAGTTAACAACGCTATGGCTCGTCGTGAGCTTCCTGCTCGGCGTTGCAAGCGTGACGGCGCAGACAAGTGTTCCTGCAGGCACGAGCTGCACCGAGCCTCGCATCCGCAAGCCCTGGGAGCAGTACACGGATGTTGAGAAGACGCGGTACTTGGAGGCTCTTCGGCTCGCGATTGCGCGAGGCTATCACCAAAAGTTTGTCGAGCTCCATGTCGAGTGGTTCTCGGAGCGTGAAGCTCACCAGACTTGTGTGTTCATCTACTGGCACCGCATGTACCTGCTCGGCTACGAAAACATGCTCCGCTCCATGGGCGAAGGCTTCGAGTGTGTGACGCTTCCGTACTGGGACCACTTGTCCGCGAGTGCACGGCATGCAAGTGGTACCTGCACGACCATTCAAGGCTGCTCACCACTGTATCAGGGTTTGGGTGGGTCGAACGAAGGACTCCAACGAGGCATCACCGTGTACAACATCTCGATTCCACGCGTCCGGGATGCGTGGTGTGTCAACAAGGGCCCGTTGTCCGCTTTCTGTGGAAACACCACGACTTGCGCCACCTGCATTATCCGTGGGTTGGCGCACACGCGCACTTACCCGTCCGAAGCGTTCTTCGCGTCGGTGTATCAACAAGTGTTCACATTCAGCGACTGGTCCAGCTTTGCGATCAGCATCGAACGCGGTGTTCACAGTACGTACTCTACATTGCTTTTGTAGCTTTTTACTCGATACTAGTACTGACTGGTGGGTGTGTTGATAGACACTGTCCACGGTGCAGTCGGTGGCGCGATGGCATACTTCCAGTCTCCGATTGACCCAGTCTTCTACACCCACCACGCCTTCATCGATGCTCTCCAGACCGTCTACCTCAAATGTCAGCTCGATAGCGACGAAAAGATACTCTCACGAGAAGAGAAGGCCAACGATCCGCGGTTCTTCACGAACTGCGCACGCCGCACAGGCGGTGTCTTCAAGGGTGAGGATGAGATCAGGATGTTTACGCGCAGCTTCGCGTTCAACACGTGGGTGCACGTACGCACAAATCCAGGGAACACACTCCACCCCTTCTTCAAGGATCTTCCAGCCACCTTCGCCGAGTACGTCGACGCCAAGGACCTCGGCGTGTACAGCTACACGTACATGTTCCAGGGCGCGATGACCAACATGTACACAAACTGTGCCAAGTCCAACACCATCCAGTCTGCCTCGGTGGCTCTACTGGCTGACGAAGATTCCACTTCAACCTCTGGCATCCTAAAGCCAGTGCGCAAGGCACCAACCACGGCGGACGATCGCATGCGGCTGTGGACGATCGCCATCTACGAGAGTGCCAAGCTCAGCGGGTATACCGAAGCAGCGGCGAACGACCAAATGGAGACAATCCTCTGTGTCCGCAAGAACGAGTGCATGGGTGGCATCGAAGACTACGACACCCTGTTCAAGAAGAACTTTGGTGTGACAGGCCATCCGCGCTGCTTCGCCATCATCAAGGAAGTGGTGGCTGGCGATCGCGTGATCGGCATCCCCAAGTGGCGCGAGATCACCGACAAGTTCTTCAAGTGCAAGTCGAAGACTTCTAAGGCGGCGAAAGCCAAGGCTGGGGCCTTGGAGAGTTCCATCGCGTGATAGGTGTGTACTTCAATGAGAAGATGAGCTGTCCATCAACATCATCATCATCATCATCAGATCATCTCAGGTATCCTGTGGATATATAGTGTCGTACTAGTATATCCTGAGGGCAGAATTTCAGATGCCCTCAGGATATACTACAGTAGTACGACACTATATATCCACAGGATACCTTTTGTTCTTGAGCTCATGCCCTCATCACAATTCAACTCGATGTGTACCCCAGACGAAAAAGCCAGCAAGAAGGAAGTGGAGATGGAGTTTGGTGGTGGCGTCGAGGGCGTCGTCGCCTTCGACTCGCTTCCCGACGTGAGCTACCGCTACTGTGTGACCACGACTGATGACGCGCTGCGTATCTGGCTCGAGCACCGCAAGACCAAGCAGCAGTGGTACCTATCTACCTAACTCTAGCCTCGTTGGCGAATGCCTATTCGCCTCACTCTGTTGAGTATGCTTGCAGGCAGACGGCAGCACTCCGTTTGAAGGACTTTGTGACCGACAAGACAACGATCCCAGGCTCGACATTTGACGACTACGTCAAGGTGCGTGGTAGTGGAGCTGGTTGATCTAGCCTTCAACTGGTTCTACTGATGACGCTACCAGTGCTTCTTGAGCTGCCTCGAGTCCACCAGTGACTCGGATGAGTTTACGCGTGCCTTGAGTCGCTCGAGCATGGCGGCGGACGCGCTCGTGCTGCAACTGACGCTCAAGATCCGTGTGTTCAGCACGGTGTGGACACCAACGTACTCCTTTTTGCTGGAGCCCGTCGCGCTGGAGCAAGTCGACATCGTGCAAGCCCAAGTGCGTGACCAGGCCGAGCAGATCGAAGAGTTGCAGCGCGTTGTTGGTGGTTGCCAAACGAACCGCGAGGCGGTCTTTTTCCACGCCGTGTTTGCTGGACGCCACTCGGCTGGTCAGACACTTGAGTGGGAGGCCAAGCCGACGATGGAAAGGGTGGCAATGGTTGAGACGAAGAACCGCAGCTCGGTTCGGCTCAATGCTGCGGGTACTTTTGTCGTTCACGTCAAACTAGAATTTCGCAATACTGCCAATTACAACGGCAAGCACATGCAGGGAGCTCAAGTGGTGCTGATGCTGTGTGTCAACGATACCCTGGTCGACACTACCAAGGATTTCGTTTTGAGCAGCATGACCGCGACTGTGTCGTTGTATCACGTCTTCAGTGCCAAGCCTGGGGACAAGATCTCAGTTGAGGAAACAGCGGGAGCAGTGCCTACTGTCAGCGGGACTCTCTTTATCCACGAGCTGCCGTGAACAGGCTCTCTCGGAGACACCAACAGTCGGTTGCAGTCAGAATGAATCTGTTCATCCATGCAAGTTTCTATCTCGTGTAAGTGCATGGATTCTTTCCCACGCTGCGTCGTATCCCGTGGCTGTGACACGGGAAGAATTCCTTACAGGTCAAAATGTGGTCAGGTCACACCTGATTCCATATAATTGTCAAGATAAATATCTGATAATTGTCTGAGTAGGTCACATGTCGGTTATATCAGTACATAAGGGCTTGGCCTGAAGCGTGAGCCATGCGGAGGGGGGAGGGTACCCCCCGCAGCATGAGCGGCAAGCGACCCACGCTTTCCAGAATGTTCTATCTTATGTGGCGCGTGCCTTGACCACCACGAGCGGAGCGTAGCGAAGCGTAGTTGGCGGTGCAAACGCCGCGCGAGCTCGCACGAAGCGCGATAAGTCAAGATCTTCATATGATATACTGGGATAGGTTAGAATATGTGTGACGTAAACGTGACCTGACCTGGATCTGACCTGTAATAGACTCTACCGTGACAAGGGCAACAGCGACACCATTCTGGAGGAGGAGTCGTTCTCCGCCACGGCATCCTAGATGGCGCAGTGGAAGGGTCCAACCCGCCGTCGAAATCCTGTAGATTTACGTGATTATTGTATACTTGAAGTAGAAGATGCTCCCTCACGTTGTGGGATCGAACCCCGTCGTGGCCATAGTCGAATACGATGTCTGCTCCCGACACCAAGAAGAGGAAGACGGACGCGGACATCGACTTGCTTTATGTGGTCGAATGTGTCATCTCGTTTGCCTCGCACCCACGCGTGACCTACGTGTACACTGTCACTACAAGTGAGGCCATGCTTCCCATTTGGCTCGAGCATCGTACCACCAAACAGCAATGGTAAGTGCGCAATGCCGCACTCAGTGGTGGTGAGCCTTCAACTGCATGGCGGACGCAGCTGCAAATGTCGCGATGGACACGGTAGCAAGCTACCAAATCCTCCACCCGGCCACGCTCCCAGATCACAACAGAGTCCTAGAGCATCTCGCATCGGACGTAGGCCACTGGCACGACACTAGCACGCTAGTTTAAAGGGCTCAGCCCGGCTATAGGTATCTAAAGAGACGCAAATAGACCTCACTTCATCATCAACGTGTATAGTGCTGGAGTTGACTTGCTTCTTCTCCAGTTGATCGCCAAGTGCCTCGAAGCGGACGAAGAGGGCTGCTGTCGGTCTATGTCTTGCTACGGCAGGCTAGCCGTGACTCTCTCTGCCTGTATCCTTGCCAAGGACTCCTTGGCGTCCCATTCACACCTCGTTTTGTGCCCATACTGCGCGCAATTGAATTGAAGCCGGTGGATGTCCTGTCGGCCCAACTCCGCGACCTACAGAGCGAAATCGCAGAGCTGAGAGACCAGCTCCGCGCTTGCTGCAACCAGAAGGCATCTCCCACCTATCTGCTCGCAGCGACTGGATTGCAATGGAGAGCGGGCTGGAAACTTTTTGTGGGAATGCACTGCTGTTTCCAACCCAGAGAAGCTTCAGGCCAAGCCGGACGGGGTGTTTGTCTTCCATCTCCCTGGTGTATTCGCTGTCAGCATGACGCTCCAAGCCAAGCTTGCCAGGGTTATCAACGAATCGGTAGCCGAGACGACACCCGAGCTCACGCCCAAGACGGCACCATATTGTGTGGCCAGAGTCGCGCTCCGTCCCTCCAGTGCATTGTGGAGGTGCAGCCTGGCGACAGACTCCAGATCACGTGCACGCAGGTAGACTGCAGCCTCGTTCGTGGGTCCATCAGCATCCACGAACTGAAGTAGGCAATCTCGGACAGGATACATAGCGTTTTCCACCGCATCGAACCACGTAATTCGCGTGGCATTTCGCAGCATCACAACAACGCCGTACGCATCTCGCAAAACAGACGAATGAGAAACAAACAGTCTTGCCAGTTCGAGTGCATCAATCACAGTGTTTCTCACATCACCACTCAAACATGGTTTGACGTATTCGAGATCTTTTTCGTTCTTGCACTGCTTTTTCGTTCTTGCACTCGTTCTGGCACTGTGCGCTCCCCCTTACAAGACAAGCACACTCCACCAAAGATGGAGTCCATGGGTTTTGGAGGTGTGGCTACTTTCGGTACCTCGGCCACCGAGTGCTACTACGACCGCTTGGAAGCCAAGGACGAACTGGTCACCCTCACTTTCTCCGACAAGACCACTACAGCTCAATGGTACAGTAGCAAAGCGTAGGGGGGGTCTAGGTATCACTGGCTGAAGCACTGACTGTTTGTGACGTCTAGGCAACCGCAATCCCTCCCAATCGCAGCGATTCTGGACCAAGCAGACGTCGTCCCAAGGTGGGGACTCGCAGACTATGTGCAGGTATGGATAGAAGCTCGACTTGTCCCACAGCTATCGTCACTTCAGTTTACTGTCGCAGACTTTTCATCGCTGCCTCGAGTCACGCGATGCGTCTACTGATCACGAGCGCTCGCTAGCTCGCATTGCTGAGACTCTGCAAGTCCGCATCACACTCAAGATCACGATCCTCCACTCGGTGTGATGGCCGTCGTTCACGTTCAACCTCGAGTCGGTGCCATTCCACCCAGAAGAGCTACTGAACGCACGCACAGGTTTTGGAGCAGAAGGCGACAATCGCACAGCTCGAAGAGCAGGTGCGAGAGCTGCAGGCGAAGTATGCGAAGGCACCCCCGCGATACGCCCGGTTCAGGTTCGTAAGCTGGTCTGTCTACGACTCACGGATAGCCTGGGAGTCCGAGAATTTCACGTGCACGTCTCCCTTCGCAGTCAACCCGTCGGGGAAGTCAGTCGCGTTCCGTGCCGATGGCGTGTTCGCCTTCTATGTGTCGGTCAAAACGACTGCCGAGCCCTCTGGTGATGAGTGGCTGATGACCGAGAGCGAGTCGGTTTCCAACATGGATTCTGACTCAAGTTCCGATTCCGATCATGACGACCACGAGGCACACGCACTCGCGATGCAAATCAACGGAGTGCCTCAAGGAAGCTACCAGCCCACAGCCCACTCCGTACTGGTGGATGGAGTGGTTGCTTTGCACCACGTCGGAGTCATATCAGCGAACGATATCGTATCAGTCACATTTTCTGCGGTAGACAGCCAGCCCACTAGCGATTTCTTGATCATCCACGAGGTCATCTAGCACGGTACTCACATTCCCATCAACTCTCTTGTAAACTTTGTGAATGCATTGGACACTTGAATCAGCGAACGTATGAACCAGCAACACAGCTACCGCTTCCATAATGCTCAACTGGTCGCCGTCGCGTCGTCGTCATCAACAGCAACTGCCTCAGCCTTCGTCTCCTCGCTCGTCTCCGTGGTGGTCGTGGAATCCGTAGTCGTCGTTTCGTCCGCGTCGTGGTGGTGCACAGTGCCGTCCGGGTTGGCGATCGGCACGGGGCAGGCCAGGAACTTGCTGGAGATGTCGTGCCATTCCGGCACACCGATGATCTTCTTGCCCGATTGGAGCTGCTCCAGCAACGTGTAGCAGCGTGGGTGGCCCGTCACGCCAAAGTTTTTACGGAAGAGATCCGAGAAGTCACCCACGCCACCAAGGCACTCTTCGGCGTGGACGCACAACATTAGCTCCATCTGCTCACGTGCCGCCTCGGTCGTGTAGCCGGCGATCTTGGCAGCCTCGTAGACGGCGATGGTCCAGAGCCGCATCTTTGTATCGGTGGCAGTTGGTGCATGGATAATTGGGCGAAGTCTCTTGCATCGGTCTTGGCTACGAGCCGCTTCGATATCGTCGGCCATGAGCACGGCTGCGGTCTGCGTGTTGGACGCGCGGCAATTGACATACATGTTGGTGAGCGCACCCTGAAGCTCGTACGTGTAGCTGTAGATGCCGAGATCCTTGGCGTCGACGTAGTCGGAGAAACGGCGAGGTAGGTCCTTGAAGAACGGGTACAAGATGTTATTGGAGTTGGTGCGTACGTGGACCCAGGTCCCGGAGAAGCTGCGCGTCCTCATGGTGATGGCGTGTGTGTTAGCAAAGGACCCTCCGTTGCGCCGTGCGCAGTTGGCCCAGACACGAGGATCACTGCCCTTCTGTGACCATGTGAGTCTGGCCGTCTCGCTGCCGAGTTGGCACTTGAGGTAGACGGTTTGAAGCAGATCGATGAATCCGTGGTGCGTGTAGAAGATTGGGTCAACGGGAGACTGGAAGTACACCATGGCGCCACCGATTGCGTTGTGGACCGTGTCTACAGTGCGTTCAGTCAGTGAGTCAGGTTCATCGTGAGAGCCACCACTCGTGATCGAGAGAGTACGTACTGTGGACGCCTCGCTCGATAGACGTCGCGTAGCTTGACCACGTCGAGGACGTGAACATTTGGTTGTACACCGATGAGAACGTCGCCTCCGCTGGATAACGTCTCTGCGACACGGGCCCGCGAAGCACACAGCCAGCACACTCCGTGTTGTTACCACAGAAGCTCGAAAGCATGGACTGCGTGACGCACTTTGTGCTGGTATCATCTCGGATAATCCTCCCGTACACGTTCATGTTGATGTCCACACCGATAGTCGACCCACCAAAGTCCTGGAAGATGGGTGAGCAAGCTTCCATGTTTGTGCACGTGCCCGCGGCGGCGCGGGCTGTTGCCGACAAGTGGTCCCAGTACGGGATCGTGACGCACTCGTACTCTGGGCCAAGCGAACGTAGCATGTTCTCGTAGCCCAGCAGGTACATGCGGTGCCAGTAGATGAACATGCATGTGCGATGCGCCTCCCACTCGGATCGACGCTCCGTGTGGAGTTCGATGAACTTTTGATGGAAGCCCCTGGTCATGGCCAACTTGATCGCGTTGATGTAGCGCGTCTTCTCGGAGTCCGTATACGCCTCCCATGGCTTGCGAACACGCGGCTCCGTGCACGACGTACCAGCAGGCACGGTTGTCTGTGCCTGCGTTAAAGTGAGGCAGCTCACTGCGAGTAAGGCAGTCACAAGGACTGCAGCCGATCGACAAATCATCTTGGCCACTTCACTCAGTCGGGACTTGGTTGTGTCGGTCCGGCGAGGCAAAATGCGATGTGAGGGGTCCCAAGTGTGGGGGCACGATCACCAGCACAACAAAGATTCCACCACCACCAGCAGCACAAGATCTACGAACAGCGTGTCGCAAGATGTGTGCCGCCCATGGGCGATTGTAAGAGCGAGTGAAGAGGCGGGCGTGGAAAGAATCATTTGAGCCCGACGAGTCGCACTTGGATCGGCCCAGTGGAACACGAAGAGACGCGTATCTTTTGTCAAATGTAATATTAGTTTGAATGGAAAATGGACAATTCTTTATTAAAAGAATAAATAGAATTGTAAAAAGAAATGTATTGGCAGTGCAGGAACGCAAAACAGGCAGAAGGTGACACCCCTCCAACACGCATGAAGACGTTAGGCGAGTTGGTGAATGACGATGTAGCTCCCAGGGTGTGCAGTGTTGGAGCCCGAGTACATCACCGACAACTCGTCGTTCGGCTTGGTCTCGACGATGTTGAAGATCGTAGACAAGTGGACGTGGCCATTGGGGTCGCTGTCCACGCACTTGACGACGACGTGGCCATTCATCAAGAGCTCGATCGTGGACTGATTGTCGGTGTTGGCGTTTTGAACCATGACGTGGACCGAGAACGTGCCCTCGACTGTCAATCGGATCACGCCATTTGGTTGCAACAGGATCACTTCATCCTCATGATCAATGCCTGCCTTCCATGGGATGATAGCGCCCCTCGCGACTTTTTGCACCAGCACGCCACGAAAGTACACAGGTGCTGTCTTGCGCACCTCGGACTTGAGGATGAATGCCTGCAGCTGTTCCTCCAAATCCTGGATCACGTCCGCTTGATCACGGACCTTGGCGGCCAGTACATCGATCGCCTGGAGTGGTACTGGCTTGAGAAGGAACCGGTACGTCGGTGACCACGTCGTGCGGAAGATACGGATCTTGAGAGTGAGCGACAGCTCCCAGCAGTTCTTCTCGCTCGCTGCAGGCAGCAAACTGTGCGCAAAGTCGAAGGACGAGTGGCCGTATTGAAGGCAGGCACGGAACAGCTACGTCATCATAATTAGTTTCTGTGCTCACACCTGGTTCAGATTTTGTAGAATACTTTCGTACCTCGACGTAGTCATCGAACGCCGCAGTTGGAATCACCATGGTGTCTTTGGCAAAATCCTCGAGAGCAAGCCCGGTCGCCTGCCTGTATGACAATTAATTCAGTCCTGGAGGCCTGTGGCGACCATAGACACACAGCTCACCATTGTTTCTTGTTTGTACGGTCTTCGATCCAAATGGTCAGCTTGTTATCAACGACCTGCACTTCGTAGCGGTACGTTGTGGAGCCAAACTTGGCGACGCCGTCCTTCTCTTTGGTCGTCGGCAGATCAAACATTGACAAGCGGCCAGCGGGCGATGACACAGGCATCGCGATCGGCGGGAAGCTGAACGAGAAGCGATTGTTTTCCGCTGGCGCCGGCGCCGGGGGCATCGTCGCTGCCTTGGATGGAGATGCCATCGTTTAAAGCCAAAGCGATGCCGTTGAGTGTCGTGGTTTCCACGGTGAGAGGATTCTTCGACAAATGACGTGCACTGATTGGCTAAAACTCGGTAGCTACTTCAACTTCGACGCAGGATCTGTGACAGGTATTAACATCGACAATCGTAAGTTGAGGCTGGCCAAACTGATCGCTGCGTACACCGATCGTCAGTCTGAACATGTAGGGCAACTGGCGCGGTAACGCTGAACGACCTCGTGATCCCGCTGGCGACATTCCAAGACTACGTCACAGTAAGAGGGCAATGATTGTAGACGTATCACCAGCTCGCAGCCTCACCTTCACGTGGGTCTCGTGACGTGACCCTCGTCATCGCAGTGCTTGCTTCATCAAGTGCTTGGTGTCTCCACACAATTCGACGCATGATCTGACCCAATCCGATGACGGCAGCGCGGATCTTCGTGTGAGGGTTGCGACCCAAGTATTCGAGACAGTCTGGACTCAAGACGAACTGATCTCTCAGCTTCAAGGCCAGATCCAACAACTCACGCACGCTTTGAATGGACTCAAGCACTTGCACTTGGATTAGTAGTAAACGAAGCTTGCCACTTCTGCTTTTGGGGCTACACTACACAATCGTCGCCACGGCAAACCCAAGGAGAGCGACAGCGGGCACGCCGTGTGGTGGAGGTCCACCGTTCCATGGAAATCTGGGGTCTCCTCACAGAGCGTCTGTAGAAACCACGGGAATAAAGACCTGTGCTGGCACAGTCCCCAAAAGCAAGTGACCAAAGCGTGAACGCGAGTGCGCGCTGGTGCAGGGCTGGAGGAGATGAAGCGCTTCAACGGAGTGGTCAAGTTTCCCGGTCGACCACAAAGCAGCTACCAGTTCGAGTTGACTGTCGACGGTGAGACTCTCTCAATCTGGCTGAAGGATCGCACGACCAAGACTCAAATGTACGTACGCATCACCATCCGTGGGAGGTAATACCGTCGCTTTGACGTGTACTCGTGTATGCATCCAGGACAACGCCGCCTCTAAAGCTTGACGACATCGTGAAGACTGGGTCGGCAATTCCGAAAGCAACTTTTGTTGACTATGCCAAGGTGCGAAGCAGGAGAGATCACCTTGCGAGTGCATGCCATCTAACTGTGATATCGGCTCAGTTATTCGCCAAATGCTTGGACTCACCTCCTGAGTCACACGAATTCATACGCGCACTGGTCCCAGTCAACTCTGGCGAAGCTGTCGAGCTGCAATTGACACGCAAAATCCAATCGAGCACCACGACACAGACATTTAGCTTCTCCTTCCGTCTGGAGGAGGTTCAGGTGGATCGCCTAGACGTGCTCCAAGCCAAAATCCGCGATCAAGATGAACAGATTCGCAAACTTCAGACCCAGGTCCAGAACCTCACCGACTTGGTGAAGAATATGGCACCGAAGCGACAACCAGTGTATACCAACGCAACAGTATGGTAAAGGTCACATGCTCTCCTGGGCGACCGACGATCCCGTCTACCTCGCGCAAGTGGATATGCTGATCCATCCGGATGGTGTCATCCGATTCACGGGACAGGGCTTCTTCCTCATGCAGCTCTCAGCGTGTTGTACGATCACTCCAGACACTGAGACCAGGCGAATCTCTGCAAACAAGGTTCTTGACTTGCTCGTCAACGGGACTACTGTGGCCTCGTGCACCGACAGCAACGCGAGTGCCCAGTTCCATGTGTCATCATTGTGCCATGTCATTCACGTATCCACAAACGATGAAGTGACCGTGGTGAGCCAGAGCGGTGAGCCCGACGCAGCCGGAACGACAATTAATATCCACCATCTCGGCTAGGAAACATGAACTCTACCTGTGTTCGCTTCCTGCATGTTGCTCGAGTGGCGTCGAATTCGCGAAGCAATGACTCGAACCAGAGCAGATTTCAATCCAACCCACGTCACAGATTACACAACACACGTCGCAGATTACGTGACACACGTCGCAGATCAATTGTTTTCCTCAAAGTCAAGGAAAGCGTCGGATTCTTCTACAAATTGGTGCGAATGATTGGCTGAAATTATGACTTCGACATTTAGAGTAGATCTGTGACGTGCGACGAAGCATGATACTCGGAAAGCATCCATGCCGCTGTCCGCCCGTCTCTCGCGAAACAGCGCAACCAAAGACTTGCAAAACATGATGGAGGGCTGATCGTAACATTGCCCTCGATATCCAACCGAAGAACGAAGACACATCGGCTACATGACTCGACAATATCCATCGATGGAGCTTATACACGTTCTCCTCAGCGCGTGACTCGCCGCCACGAACCTTATGGTGAACGATACTATATTCACTTAGAAGCCTTCTAATAGAAGGAGTAGTAGACAAATCTCACTCGTCCTCACAGTCAATGGCCGACATCCACCTCGCTTCTGAGGTGGCATATGGTGCTGGAGGGAACGCGTTATCTCCCGCACAGAGTATGGGCGATTGTGCATGCTACTGTCCACAAGAACTTGTGCCTGCTGTAGAGTTTCTTCACAAGCGCACACTGTCGAATCCTTGACCAAGCACGCGGACAATGAGTGAGAGGTGACCAAGTTCTGAGTGATGGAGAAGGCGATTGATGTAGAACACACTGACTGATGGAGAAGAAGAAGACTCTGAGAGAGATGCTAAGACCAACCTGGTAGCCTAGCAGTCTAAGCATAATGTCACTTCGCATTTTGCCTTGCCTGCGCCAAGTGCTACAATGGAGGACAAACAGACCAAGCCCGCGCCACCCAACGCCGCTGCAGTTGGCAACCTGTTCATGCCCGCGCCCAAGCCAGGTGTCCAAGGATTTCAGTTCGGTGTCGCGTCGCCCCCTCAACCACCACCAGCAACTCCCCTCGACTCTGGCGTTGACGGCAGCGTCGAGTTTCCTTCACGACCAGGCGTGAGCTATCGATACCAACTCACGGCAAAGAATGACACCCTGTCAATCTGGCTTGAGGATCGAAAGACCAAGAGACAAAGGTTGGTAGTCAGCTTTGGCATGGTCTTGTTTGCTCAGACTAACAAAGCACCGCAGGAAAACCGAGAATCTTGCACTGGCGGACTTTGTGAAGGACGATCTCGTGATTCCGAAGGCGACGTTCCAGGATTACGTGAATGTGAGGACGTGGTGGACTAGTGAACTACTACCCGTACCATTGCTGACGTTGGTGTTTGGTTCAGTGTTTCCTGAACTGCCTCCAAGCCTCGCCTGGGTCCGAGGACTGCAAGCATGACGTGATCCCGCTCGGCAGTGGTGGTGAAACCATGGAGCTACGCCTCACGCTCAAGCTGCGCGTCTTCATCACGGTGTTGACACCAACCTACGTGTTTTTTCTCAAGGAAGTGCCGCTGGAGCCCACCGATGTGCTGGCAGCGAAGATCCGTGATCAAGATGAGCAGATCGACCAGCTACAGAGCCTCGTGGACAAGATGTCGATCGCATTCAAAACCACGACGCCCAAGCCGTTGATGTACTTCCGAGCCATGCCGACACAGCAGTTTGGTCAGGACCAAACACTCTTGTGGAAGGATGACGGCCCATCCAGCGGCGGGCCTTTCGTCTTCCAGATTCATACAAGTGGAGCGATCCGGTTTGGCGTGGCTGGTGTCTTCATGATTCAGCTCATGGTGTGCAACAAAAACACCAACAACAGCACCGCGGTGGAGCTTCAAGTCAACGGCACTGTCGTCTTAGCCTGTCAAGACAGCGACGCGAACGCCCACACGCACGTGTCAAGCCTCTGCCATATCCTGGAGACCAAAGTGAAGGACGAAATGGTTGTGGTCTACCGTGGCTACAACAACGTGAGCCCTTCGGGGACTTATTTGATCATCCACGAGTTGCGCTAGATCTGCGTGGCCACAAGCAGTTCTGCATCAAAGCATAGACGGCTTCATCCATTCGACGTTCTCGTTGCCAAGAATGAGGACCAAGTGAAGCGTCTTGAGCAACTTCAGCGCATGTTTGCCAAACTCTCTGCATCATACGACGCCTCACGCACGAGTGCCCTCATCTACTGCCGCGCGACACCAAGCCAGCAATGCGGTCCGGGTCAGACGCTTATCTGGAAGGCTGACCTCGTGCGCGGTAACTGCGTCGAGTTTTTGCCTACCGGGACCATTCGCTTCCTCGCCGCCGGTGTGTACATGATCCAAGTGATTGTGCACAATGCAAACACGACCAACAGTACTACATTGGAGCTGTTCATGAACGGCGCGTCTGTGACTTCCTGCGCAGACAGCGATGCACATGCGCACACAAGAGTGTCTTCGCTGCGCCATTTGTGTGAAGTCACGAAGCGAGATGACGCCGCAGTGATCTACCGGGGCACTGGGTTCGTCAACCCACGTGGAACTCACATCAGTATCCATCGGGTGGAGAACCCATGGTGGGAGAGTGTTGCCGACAGCGACGACTTTGAAGAAGAACGGGCAGAGGAAGAGGACCACGCTAGAGACGGTTTCTCTCTTGGTGTATCCACGATACCAAAGAGGCGGATTTTAGTGGCTCGAACGGCACGCGCACCGCAGCTGCGTAGGCGTCCAACGCCCACGCGGTCTGGTGCCAACTAACCAGATCAATGTACTGGCACCTAGAGTGGGTGTTTGGGGATGACCGCCAGACTTTCTTCCGCTTTTTTTCGTAACCTCGGGATGATACTTGAGAGGGGGCAGAAACAAAGTGAAGATTCATTATGCAGTACGCCGTATTCCGAGTTCCGCATTGCATCTTAGGCTAGCGGCACCACAATCTCTGTCACCAACTTGCTCTCGTCGTCACCGTTGTTGCCCAGTCCGACATGGTAGATCTCCCGGATGGGACCACACAAATGCTCTTGGTTTTGGACGATCCAGGCAAACAGGTTGTCATACACGTCCTTGGTGTCACTGTAGGAGCCCTTGTGGATCACACAGGCCGCACGCAGCACCTCAGGCTTGTATGAGACCTCAAACTCCTTGGTGTCGTCCGGGATGACAGCGTCCTCGTGGATGGGGAGGCACACTTCCGTGTCCACGTCACTCGGTTTGTACTCTGGGTCGTAGAAGATAGCAAAGCACGCACTCTCTGGCTGCGGCTGGATCTGGTTGAACGATGTGTACGCGAACACACGCGTCTACAGCGGCGACTGAGCGGTGTAGCTCTCGACCACGTGACGCAGCGCGATCGTGCGGACCTTGGGAATGGACTTAATCGTGATGTCGAGAGAGGCAGTGGGCATGGTGACTGTCGTCGTTTGGTGTCAGGTGTATCGAGGAGGAACTGGGTGATTGTAGAATGAGCAGTGTCCTAAGTGTAGTCTGGTGTTGGTTGCACTCGCGTCAATGTGACGCAAGTATTGTATACCCATCCATCAATCATGGTCTCGGTGCAACGATATACTCAATTCACTGGCGCCAAATGTGCCACGCTCATCGAAGGATTCCCGCCACCTTCAACTTCAACATTCAAAATACCGATAAGATACCGGTCTGCTGATCTTGTGTTTATGCAATGGTTGCAGTTGGGTACGGAGAGACCATCCAGACTAGAAAAGTACTGTGGGGTAGACTCTACCGGATAGAGTGATGCAGTTCTGTGGAGACAACAGCATTGGCATCGACAACACGTCACCCAGCTTTGATATCTTCTACGATCACGGCTACAAGCCACAGGATGTCAATGTGGAGGTGTGCGTCCCGATAAAGCAGGATGTGTCGTCCCAGATGGCGCGAAAGAGTTCCGAGTCTACTGGTCGGACGAGTTCGTTCGCGTCACTAGCATCACACACAATCCTACAGTCGTATATGCGATTCGTATGCCGCACTTTTTGATTGGATCAATGCCAACAGCGAGAAACCGACGGCCCCAGCGCGCGAGATCTTCCATGTATCAATGGCCACCTACGACGGCCACGAAGACTCCCTCGTGACCGAGATCATCGTTCCCCTCGCTTGATCGTTCCAATCACAGCAATGCTTGAGTGAAGTCTGAAGCACTGCGTCCGGTTGCTTCCAGTACCATACTGTAACTCCATGCTCGTCATTGCACCAAGCGTAATGAGTCACGATGCCACAGAGTCAAGTTTTGCACAAACATAACCGACCATCATTCCTATGTATGATGATCATTCCTGAAATGTAACCCGCATCACATTGTCAAGCCACAACTCAATCCTCCTCACACACCCTGAAGATGACACCTACGATCTCTGACGTTACTGTGATCTCCGTGCCTGCACTGCGCGTGATCAGCGTGCGCCGCGAGCTCGACTCGTTCCCAGAGCAAAGCGCTGTGTGGAACACACTGGAGGATGCCGTTGCCAAGTACAGCCTCCAAGGCATCGGCTCAGGCTTTGCCATTCACCATAACCTTGGTGCTGCTGTGGGGCAGCCTGGCCGAATCGACGTGGAGGCGTGCATCCCCATCGACGACCAAGCACGCCTACCAGAAGACCATGGCGTTGAGGGACTCACGCTGCGCACAGTGCCAGCACTGGCTCGCGCCGCGACCGTGACGCTTCAAGGAACGTGCATGGCGCAGGGTGACCTGTACACCAAGCTGTTCGAGTGGGCCAAGGCCACTGACGAAAAGCAAGACGGACCGACCCGGGAGGTGTACCTGACCCGCGATGCCGACCCGTTGAGTGACGACTACCGCTGCCAGGTGCTGCTGCCCTCGGCTTAAGAGGTCAGGCACTGGACAGTAGTAGTCATTCATACCAATAAATCGTCGTACATCCATTGGTAACTAACTACTACACAAGGGTTCCTATCCAAAAACTAGACTTCGAACTCGTCTTCACTGTAATTGCGTTCCCGTGTGGCGCTCTCGTCGTGGAACTCGGCGATGCTCGAGCTCGTGGAGATGCGCCCCATGCCGTCGTTAATATAAAAAGAGTGGTCAGTCAATGAGCTGGCTCGTGACGGGCGACTCGAGCCATCGTCAATGTCCACGTCCACTTCGTACGATGATGCCTCGGAGGAGATGGAGGCGTCGTAGTACTGACCGAGGTCGGACAGGTCCGACGGCGCGCCGTGGCCCACGCTGATCAACGACTCGTTGTCGTCCTCACTCTCCGAGTCGCTGAACGCAAACATGTGCGTCTTGTGGTACGAGTTGTCGAGTGTGGACGAGTCCGCCGTGGTCCGACCACTAGTCGCGATCAGACTCTCTCGATGTGTGAAGCGACTGCTTGTCTCGGTCGCGTCTTCGCTGTTGCCACGGCACTTGGTGATCCGCATGGACGCGGTGCCTCGGAAAATTTCCTGGCACGTGGACTGAGCCAGCGGGTTGGCCCGCCCCTCGCCTGCAACAGTAGATCGCGCGTCATCATCGCCCGTCACATCGTTCTCGCCCAAGTCGCGCGCGAGGAACGTGGCGGCGACACCTGCCGTGGCTGCCGTGGCCACGATACCAGTGCCAGATTGTGACGTCGTGGTGGTGGTGCTGGTGGTGGCAGTAGTAGTAGTAGTAGTACTGGTGACCTTGTCTGTATCCCAGGAGGCACTGATGGCGAGTGGGTTGGTCTCCTCCACTTGTATATGCTGCGGCCGCATGGTCTGGGCATTCGATGGTGTGGTGTAGTTATCAAACGCTGTGGTGGTCGTCGCCGGAGGACGAGCGTCCATCTGCAGCACTGTCGGTCGCTTGTTACCGGGGTTGCTCAAGAACTTGTCATCATCATCGTAGTCGTCTTGCCGTGACGAGTGCTGGTGCTTTCGGTGAATGTATACTGAGATCGCTACGACCATAACGAAACCAAGACAGCCACCAGCGACGCTGACGAACTGGATCAACGACTTGTTGACGTCCGCGTTACTGGTAGACGTCGATGTTTTCTCACTCGATCCGGCGCCATTACCACGGTCACCATACACGGCGTTGCTGTCTGGTGTGGACCCAGGCGTCAGTGTGCTGCCTGGCCGTATTGATCCGTTCTCGACTGTGCCCTGTGGTGCCGGGGTCGGTGCTATGGTTGGCTTAGTGTCCGTCGTGTTGTCTGCCTGTGGCTTGGCTTCTTCTGTGGTCGGCGCTGGCGTCTCAGTGGCCTCGCTCGGCTCTGGTGTCTTCGGTGTTGTCGGCGTTTCTGTCGTCGGCGATGGCAAAGGCGTCGGCGTCGGCGTCGGCGTCGGCGTTGGCGTTGGCGTTGGTGTGGATGGTGCAGCCGTCGTCACTGTCGGTGTGGGCGTTGGCTCGGGCGTTGGCTCAGGTGTGGTCGATCCATCGCCATCTTCCGCTGTTACGGTGGTCAAGATCAATGCGCCTAGTAGCACTAGGAGCAGCGCGGCCATTCGCCGCGGGCAGCACCGTCGAGTCCGTCGAGATGGTGCCATTGTTGATAGTGGGGAAGAAAATGTATCGTCTAGGGAGGCGATCGAAGCGAAATGGAGACGCTTGGTGTCCGTCAACGGCGACTGTTCCTCGTTTGCCTTCTTTGCTCTCTCGCGCACCGTGCCGGCTGTCGTCTTCTTTTCGGAGGGCGCTGCTCAATGGCACAAGGGCGGTGCTCAGCGTATCGCGTGATGACCGTCGCTGGTTCGTAGTGCGTCACCACCAGCAAGCTATTAATAGAGCTGCCTCTCCCGTATGGTCCTCCACTATCCAGTACAGGTACGGTACGCACAGCAACGGGAAGTCTGCGGGCAGTTGCTGCACTCTGTCCTCGTCCTCTGTCTGAACATTCTCTATGGAAGGCAAGGACCTTGACTCAAGGGGTTCGTTGATGCGCAGAGACTTTGCCGCATCTGTCGTGACCCTTCCAGATGGAGCCAGTCGTCCATTCGATCCCAGGCGCTTTGCATCCACGCATTGCGTGACGCAACCATAGACGAGAAAATCGAAATATATCAGCGTAAAACGCTATTTTTGACGTTATGAAGGACCTCCAATTACATGGTAAATTTATAATCGAAATCTCGGGATATACGAATCATTTTTTGATGAATTCGGAGCTCCTGGTTCAACAATGTGGATGAGTGAGGACATAACCACGACGTCAGTCTCAACACGATGTTATTATAGCAGTGCTGGAGAGCTATAATAGCTATATTCCTTGACCAGCAATGCAGTGATTCCTTGACCCAGCGATGCGCGACGGTGCTGCGAAAACAGAACATGCATTGATTGCATATCGTACAGTACACAGAGGGGTAGTATATCTCTTGCCACGACTACAGTACAACAGTACAGTATGGTGCCTATGTGTGTTGCGTCGTCGTGGACGGCGGCGGCGGCGGTGGCAGCGACGTGAGAGTCACTGGAGGCACGGACACGAGGCTGCTCGTGCTGTCGGTAGACTGCACCACTCGCTGGGAGGCGCTGGCGATCGCGGCGGCGATGTGCTTGGCGTCCTTGAACATGACCACCACGGCCGTCACGTTATCCATCGACCGCTGCTGCACCACGGCGTGCTCCACCGTGGCCTCCACGGCTCGCTGGACATCGCCCAACTCGACAATCTTCCGTCGCACATAGTCAACAGCTTCCTGATCCTTGAGCACGTCAAACAGCCCATCACTCGCGAGCATCACGAATTCCTCCGCGCCTACAAAGCCACGATCCCCGTCAGATCATACACACAATACTAGATCACACGATAGGCTACACAGTCGTACCGGTGAGCTCCGTACGCGTAAACTCTGGCGTGGGGATCACCATCGGACCCTTGAGAATGTCGTTCGGGTTCACTGGTAGCTCCTGGGAGTCGTATTCACTCCGAGGCTTGGCGTCGGCGTCACTGGTTGGCTTGGGGGACTGTGGCAGCTCGTACGTCTTGAACGGAGAGTCACCGAACGCACGCGACACCGCGAGTTCGCCCATGATGCGACCGTGGATGACAAACCCGCCCGTCTCGCGGATGCGTTGCGCTTCGTCCGGTCGATTCGGCTTGTGGTCATTCGACAGTCGAACAGCGACACCGTCGCGACTCAGCACCGTCCTAGAATCCCCCACGTTGGCCACGAACAACTGGTCACCCGCGATAAACACTGTCGTCGCGGTGCTGCCTGCTTGTGGCCGTTCGGATTCCGTGAGGAAGTCATCATCCGTGCGCTGGAAGGCAGCGGTGAGGCACTCTTCTATCCTGCCGTACAGGTCGTCCAGTGCGAGGTCGGTGTCCGGGTCGAACTGCTTCCGCTTCGAGCGAAACTCGGCTTGGATGTTGTGATGCAACGTCTCCCCGAGGTAGCTCGACGCCTCCATGCCGCCGTGCCCATCGTAGACGGCAAAGAAGCTCTGTGGGTAGAGCCCTTTGGCTGTGAGTTGCGAGATCTGGAGGTCTTGGACCACCGTGTGGGCGTCTTCCATGTGCTTGCGTGCGCCCATGTTGGCGTGCGTACCGTAGTCAAACCGGTTCACGGTCAAGCACGTCTGTGAGATGAGCAAGTCGTCGCCGATCTCGAGTCGGTAGGGGTCTTGGTAGGGCCCCGTGAGCTTCATAAATGTACCGTTGGTCGAGCTGAGGTCCACCAGGTAGAATTGACTCGTCAGTTCGTCAAACCAAATCGCGCAGTGCTTGCGAGAGAGCTCGCCGTCACCAGCGTGGATGAGGTTCTCAGCCGAGCGACCGATGCCTGCGCCGTTCGCTCCGACCGTGTAGACCTGGCCAGCCAGTTTACCCGACTTGACAGAGAGCTCCAGGGTCTGTGTGGCCTCGTCGAAACTGGTCACGTGGAAGTCGGACTTGCCCGCACGGAAGACAGTGTTCACGCTCAGTGGCCACTGCATCTTGTCTTCTTCCTTCGCAGTCACGAGACTGGATCCACATCCCGTGAGACGCACGAACGTCCCGGTGTTTGCCGGTGACCCGTTCTCGAGATAGAAGTGTCCGTGCCGGTACAGGATGTGTGCATGGTCCACCGGTGCCAGCAACTTGTCGGCTGGGATCGCCGCAACGTTGGTGGGGTCGCGACCCACGCTCCCTCCCACCTCCGAGAAGCGGAAGCTCGTGACCACGTCATCCTCAGAGAACGAGGTCATCTTGAGCACGACATACGACCACGTGGACTCGTCTGGCATGGACCCAGGGTTGCTCCATACGTGGTGGGTATCGCTCCCAGTCGATCGCTGGCTGTGTCCATCGGAACTACTGTGGTGGCTATGGCTGTGGCCGCCGCTGTGGGTGATACTGTCGCGCAGCAGTCGGTTCACGCCCGAGTGCCTCGCGCGATCGAAACTACTTGCACGTCTAGAGTCGGATGAGGACACTGTGGTTGCATGAATACGGTCAGTCCCATCAACCTACCAAGCAAGGTCCATCGAGACACAGTAGGAGCGTGGTTCAACATACCGGATGAATCAGCGCGTAGCGTAGCCGAGCGGCGGCGGTGCTCGAGGTCGTCGTACTTGCGCAGGACCTCGAGCGTCGCGGGCATCTCCTCCATCGGCCTCGAAGACGACGGTGGCGCCGGTCCATTTTCAACGAGCATCATGGTCGAAGAGCTACTGACGTGTGTACCTCGTGGCCGATTCAATTCTTGCGGGGCCGCGGCACCAGTGTCGGTCGCCTGCATTCGTACTTAGTGTGTGTCTTGACTCAAAGAATCGAAACGCCTGCGTGAGGTGGCCCCTTGCGTGATTCCACCAGTAGGCGATGGCACGCGTGGGCGAATACAGTCAACCTATCCGGATAGAGGAGACCACCCTTGTCTCGATGCAGGGACTTGCACCTGCGTGCCACTGGCGCCAACGTTTGATTCAAAGGAGGGAGGGGTAACACCGTATGGAGGCAGCCGTGGATTCCACGCGGTGAGCCGACCAGTATGGAGGGGAAAGGGGAAGATGGTTCCGTCGCGAGTTCTCTCCCTTCCCCAGCTGTTGACTGACGCGTGCGGTGGCTGTATGCGCTCTATGCGGGCGCGAATAGAGGAAGCAACACACCACGCGGTCCGCCGACAGCGTGCTCGTGACGCTGAGCGTAGAGGGATCGGGTGGAGATGCGGGTGGGGCCGATGTTCTCGGGCCTCGGCGTTCGATCTTGACGTCGCTTGGAGATCTCGTTGGCTGGAAACCACACGCGTACTGTTGAACTTTTGTTATGTGATACATGTATGGTGCTATACCGTGTGAAACCGGTATAGTGACGGTAGAGTTGATGTGTAACCTTAGTTGTGGTTACGCCTCAACAGCTGCAACGCGGGTGAGAACCCTTCACAAAAGCCGACCGGTCGTTCTGGCAGTGCCAGTGGCACAGAGAATAACAGTACTGTCGATGCAAGGGTGGCATGATGAGGGCAATGGTTTCTCTTGTGTGGCGTGCTACATTTCCAGCTGCGCCTTACGTAGTCTCCAAGTTCCTGTGTGTTGTTCGAGATGGAACATCAACGTTCTTGTGAGGTCGGACCGCTTCAACCAAATGAACAATCCCCAGTATTTTAGATCTAGTCTAGATAATCACTTAAATTGCGATTGAAGACATGACTCCTCTCTTACCACGTAGACTATCGCACGAGAGAGGTTTTACTGACTCTCCAGCGGGCTGATTACCAAACGCATCGTAAGACCATCTGGTGAGCTCTTCGGCCGTTTGTGTGTGGGCGCTTTTACGCGGCCACCCTCGCGTTGTCAGAAAGCGAGCAATCGTCTGGACTCACGGACCATCGCATTCGCCGCGTGTTCCCGGTCGGCGGCGACTCACCCACGTCCACGCCCACAATCCTGAATCAAGCAGCGAGAGGCAGGCAAGTGGCGACCGTCACACCGACCAATTCACTAACTATTTGCCAGTTCGCTCGTCGACTACATGACCGTCGGCGCCGCGCGCGGTATACTTTTAGTTCGATGATAATGGAGCGACCACCAGACCGAGTGTGCGTCCGGCGGATTCGCGTGCGCCCAGGGCCGCCACACACTGATGTCGGCGGTGTCGACAGGATAGAGCAGTACCCGCCCCCTCGGCGGCGATACAGGCATCGACTCGTGCGTCAGGGTATGATGTTTCTCCTCCTCGTCTGCTTCCTGCTCGATGGGTGTCACGCACAGACCACCGACTCGAGTGGTTCTGGTAACACCACCATCGCGCCAACGCGAAGACCATCGCCAACACCACCACGTGAGACTCCCGCGCCAGTGACGCCCACACCGACGCCGACGCCCACACAGACACCAACGCCCTCACCGAGGCCAACGCCGACCTCTCGGGCGCCAACAACACAAGCGCCGACACCTGAACCGACGCCATCGCCGACCCCGGAAGCACCGCACGAGCCAATCACTCCACTGCCCAGACCGACAGCAGCGCCGCCCGCTGATGCACCTACTGAGGCGCCACCGCCGTCGCTTACGCTTGGCCCAGGCGTAGATCCCAGCACCACAACCGCACCCATACCCGATGTGTCGGTGACGCCGTTACCAAATACTGTCACCCAGACACCAGCAAAGACGACGACAGCGCCCCCGCCGGAGCCAACGTCCACGCCGACACCGACGCCGACGAAACAAGAAGAAACCCAGGAGGCGTCCATCAAGACACCGCCCCCGACAGAATCATCCGCATCGGCTGAGACTGCGACGGTCAAGGGCGATTCGTTCTCATCCAGTCCCTTGGTGATGGTGCTCATTATCGGTAGTGTGATGTTTGTGGTATTGGGTGCATCCGCATTCATCTACACGAAAGCCAGGCAGCATGACGACGACGACGAAGACGACAAGGCGCAATCCAGACGCGTGCATGGCCAGCCAGCCAATGGCGATCTGAACATGTCCACACGGGTCGCTCCTGCTTACGCACAGCTATCTCCTGTTCGTCAGCCACGACCGCAGCATCCCATGCCGCAGCCATACCATGACGCTCACTTGACCGAGCTACTTGGTGCCAAGCCTCTGACCAAGAGCGACAGCCCCATGCGGTACTCTGACTCGCTAGACTGTGACCCAACGGCCTTCGATGTGCTCACGCCACAGAGTGACATTGCCCTGGCCAATCCCAGCTCGCAGGCGTCGTTCAGTACCGATGGCGGGGTGGCGATGCTCGAATCGCAAGCAAGCGTACTGCTCGAGTCACTAGGACCACGTGGTACAAACGACAGTAGGTACACCGATGTGTATCGTGACGACCCGTCGATCACAAGCATTAGCCAGGTACCAGGGTTCTACCCCCGCACCACTGGTGAGAACGACGTCAGCGGTGACGTGGACATCGATGTTGGCGAGGAAGAGGACGAAGAAGACTTCCGCTCTCTGCACGACAGCACGTTGACTCCGCCAGACTCACTCTTGCTAGGCCACGCGTGTACGTCCATGCCACGCCTCGTGTCCGAGTTCTCGGACATCGACGAGTTCCACGACTATGAAGGCTATGGAGATAGGGAGTCGGATAATTCGTACGGCAACCGCTCGGCACGCACGGCCAGCGATGCTCCTAGCTACACTAGTGACTTCGACAGCCAGCGGTCGGGACTAGACAGCCAGCGGATGGAGAGCGAGCTCTTCAGTGATGACGGCAGTGAGTTCGACGATCGAGAGTCCTCGCTGGCCCGCGAGCAATCGTCACTCGTGAGCAGTGGGTACAAACACTCGGGATCGTCCTACCGCAGCAGCGGCGACGAATTCCACGACGACGATGATGATTATTATGATGATAGCACTCGCGCCAGCAGCGAGTACTACAAGTAGATGTGATTATGAGTCTCCACCGAGACAAAAACAGTTTTGAACGTTTCTAATCCTGTTTACGATTTCTAGACCTGATTCCGATTCTGGATCTGTGGTAAAGAGCGGGTCGTCAAACCTGCTGACTTGTCTTCCCGCCAGCTGGTCGACTGATCAATTCTGGATTCGGTCCGGTATAAGAGCCCCGAATCCGGAAGCTACGGTTTACAAGAGCTCCACTTGTCTCCATAGTATCATAATACCGGTACTGTATTAATAGTCAGCGTGGCGGCCACAGGTGGGGCTGGACATGCCCACCGGTTCATGGTCTCAGTGGCCCGCCGGCTCTCCGGTCTCTTTACCTGATTGTCAACGCCGCACAAGATTGTGAGAGGCGCAACCTCGGCCAGCGCCGCGCTCCTACACCTCTGGTTGCACATGGATGAGAATGACCCTGACTCCTGTCTTTCCCTGGATGAGTCGCGTGCTCCACCGCCATTGCCCATTTTTCTCGGAGCTCTCGAGCATAGGACTATAATCCGAGCCGATCACGTCGAACGATGACGAAGATGACGCGCTACGTGATGCTTGCGCTCGCGCTTGTTGTGCTGCTCATGGCTCAGTGCACTGTGGATGCACAGCAGGCCACCATCACGACCTACACGTACGACAGCGAGGGCAACCTTGTGAGCGAGGTGACGGAGCCCGTTGACGATCGAGAGACCGCGTTAACGACCGAGGCAACAGCGACGTCGGTCGAGGGCAGCAACACCGGTTCGACTGCACCATCGGCTGGGACCAACTCGTCGACTGACAGTGGACCGATGACGATCAGCACGAATGCGCCGACACAGACACCGATCACATTCGCGTCGCCGTCACCGCAATCAGCCAACTCGATGCGCCCGCTGCCACCGCAGACGGGTCGACCAGTGCCAACGCCTGCTCCTCAGCCAGTGACACCGAAGCCACTGCCCACTGTGACTCCACAACCAGTGACTACGCCAAAGCCACAGCCGATACCCTCGCCACAGCAGACACAGGCGCCACAGCCTGCGGTTACTCAGGCAACCCCAGCTCCACAGCCACCACAACAGCCAGCCCAACCGACTCAGCCTACACAACCAGGACAGACTCCACAGTCAACCGACGACAAGAAGACCAACGAGCCGCCTGCGCCCACGACCAAGCCGCCGTCGGCAAACAACGATGACAATGACAATGACAACGACACGCCGACGCCGGTAGACATTCCAGTCGGCACTGTCACTGCAGGCAGTGCATCAGCCGCTCAGACCCAGGAAGACAAGGAATCGAGCAAGGAGGGGTCGTCCACGGAGGAGAACGACACTGCCAAGCCACTCAGTGATGAGGAAGCCAAGCTGGCCAATGGTGGCCGCTCCAGCAGCGGTGGCGGGTCCTGGGGCACCATCTTGGCGGTCGCCGGTGTGATCTGTGCGATCGTCGGGGTCAGCGGCTTTGTCGTCATGAACCGCAAGCGTCAGCAGCTTGAGGATTCCAAGGACAACGTTGACTTTGAATCGTGCAGTGCGACGCCAATGGATGGCCACAATGGCGCGGCTGCCGTGGCTACTGCGCTACCCAAGGCCACGACGGCACCATCGCCTCAGCGTGTCAGCTACAAGTTCACGCGTGCATCAGCGGCTGTGCGTCACCCTCAGCCTCCTTCTGTCGCCATACCACCTCCAATCAACCCTTCGACTGTACCAGTGCAGCACCAGGCTCCTCGTGGCACGATCCGGTTCGGTCCGTCCAATGGATCGATCTTGGAGGCGCGTGAATCGTCAGCGTCCGATGCTTCGTTGGCGTCTGACGCGTCCTTCATGAACAATGCGTCAGTGGCACCGCCACTCGCGCGACCGTCCAATGGCATGGACGGGTTCAAACCGACGCCATCGTTTATGATGCGCACGACGATGAACAAGGCGACGAGTCACTCGATCACGAGCAGCAACATGGAGTACGAGTTCAGTGATGACTCCAACTTCCAACCGGTGGCCCGGCGGTTGTCCAAGGCGTCGGTGAGCTCCTCGTTCAGCACCAACTTGTTGGCGCCGACCAAACCATCCAACAGCTACGACTACGATGACGAGCTGAGTGACGACGATGTTGACGATGAGGAGGTCAATGGCAGCGACGAGGACAACGCCTTCAACAGCAGCTCGAGCAGCACTGGTAGCAGCGACAGCGACGCGTCGTTTGCGCAGGCGTTCTACGAGCCACGTGATGATTCCTACTCGGATGACTACGCGCGCACGTCGTCGACTGACTCGGCGATTCGTAGCAGCTGCGACTCGCTCTTCAGCCGCAGCAGCTCCGAGTTCAGTGAACGCAGGACCGACGACTCGCTGGTATAGACGTCCACTACCACCATGGGCAAATTCGTCCGCTAGGATCCCCTCCTCCATCTTCTTCTGTGTACTCGTGTAGGCCCAGCATCAGGCAGTGAGTGAGTAGTAGTGTAGTGTATCAGTCTCGGAGTGCAATTCATGTTGTCTGTGAAGAGATACCTATCCAATCGAATGCAGTGCAGTGTTGTGAAGACTTGTCGCCTACGCCGAGAGGTGGCGTCCGTTGTTGGTGGTGTGTGTTGGCGCTGCTGTCGTCGTCGGCGATCTCGTGGGCAGATTCGTTGGCGTGCCCGTCGACTGTGTACGCTGAGCCAGCGTGGACGTCGGCACAGCCGCCACCATCATGATGCGGCGTTGGCTCTGCGCCGCCGCTGGCATCGTCGGTGGCGCTGGCACGGCCAGTGTCAGATTTCCTGACGCTGATCTCACCGGCAACACGATGGCTCCTCCTCCTCTACCACCAACGCCGCCGGCACTTGGCGACGATGGCGATCTTGGTGTTGGCGACTCGGAAGGCGCACACGATAGTAAAAAGTGCTTGATCGCACGGCATCGCTGCGCGGCTTTGGACTTGGACCTTGACTCGAGCGTCGTCGTGTGGGTGTCGTCGTCAAAGTCAAAGTGGATCTTGTAGGCGCGTGTGTCGACTTCACCACTGAGGATCTCGCCCGAGGCCTCGACACGCACGTCGATGATGGTACGCAGCTCTTTCTCGACCACACGCGTGCGCTCAAACTTGTGTAGCAAGCACAGCGGCTTGGTCGTGCGCACTGTGAGCAGCGACAGCTCGCGGTTCATCGTGAACGTCTCCACACGGCCGTTGACGATGACCAGCGCTGCGACCACGTACACCAGTCCAGCGATCAGGTACTTCCACCAGTTGTCGTGGTCGTCCGTCGGGCTCAGGCGCGACTGGCGTTCTGCCTTGCGATGGATCTGGTCCACGAAGATCGAGGCAGCGATGATGATCAGTGCGCCCAGTACCCACATCGCCAGAGGGTAGCTCACGATCTTGAGCTCGTTGGCGGGGCCACTGTCGTCGCCTACTGTCTCGGCAAACACACTGTCGAAGCCTTCGCCGCGACGCGCCTTGTGTTCCCATCGCGTGGACGAGTTCTTGCGGTTCTTGGCGTGGGCAATCGCACGGCGGAAACGCTCAAGCTGCATGAGGGTGAGGCGGCGGTTGCGTGAGTCTTTGGCTGCGTCCGCTGTGATCTCATCGGCGCTGCGCATCTCGACGTCGGGCCCTGAGGTGCTTTCAGCATAGGATTCTTCACGACGCAAGTACCCGCGACCTTCGACGTCTTCAAACTCGCTGGTGGTCTTACGATACGGTGAGTTGCCCGTGGCGTTGGCCTCGGGCGTGTGCATGGGAGTGGTAGAGGCTGACGGCTTGGTGGTCGCCATCGTCGTCGTGGCTGGCGGCGGCGTCGGTGCCACCTCGGGCGACGCTGCTGGAGATTAAGAGTGAGGGGTTGATGTGGAGGTCGAGCGACTTGCTGTGACACACGAGGAGGCTCGCTGACGCTGTGCAAATATAGAACCTCTCAGGTCATGATGAAGAGAATGAGAGAGAGAGGGTGTGTGGTTGGACAACTGACTGAAGAAAGACTGACGAATGGGTGAGGGATGGTATATTTGGCCTTGGCCACCAGCCGCGTATCAAGGATAAGGTGGCTGGGATCGATGATCGCTTGATGCTGGACTGGCACGGTGTGCTCGTTGTGACGCCGGCCAACGGACACGGAGGATACAAAAACGGCAACGGTTTGAATCGCAATCGGGAAGAGCAGCGACTGACCAACTGACTTGTTGACTGAGTGAGTGAATGAATGGACTGGACACATGAGGGGCGTCACATCATGAGCATGAGGTGTAGCATCATCGGAACCAGGTCGGCGGGATCCTGGGGCGGCCGCTTGCCGTTTGTACTCGCTGCTTCGTTGTGGTTGCTTTGTTGACTGCCCAAGTCGTCAGCATCCTCGTCGCTGCTGTCGCTTGAGGATGCGCATGCATCCGATGAGAACTCGAACTCGTTGGCCGTGCAGTGCGGGCCGATGCAACCGCATCGCCCCGCCCATACGCGCTGGCTGTGGTCGATGCGAGCGCGGAGTCGCCGTCGCAGTGGTAGATCCTCCTTGGTGGCTAGTGTGGAGCTTCGGCTGCGCTTGCGCAATGGCGAAATGGAGGACGGCGTGGTCCGACTGGTGGTGGTCACAGTGGATGGATACATGTTTGCGCGCGAGTCGGTGAATTGCAGAATGAATCACTCTGCTGGTGGCTGTGGTGGCGGACTGGAGCTGTCAGACTCAAAATGTTGGCGCCGAACCGAACACGCCGACCGAACAAACCGCGAACGCCTGGTGCGAAGCTGCCAATCAGTGGCGCACTCGCCTCGCTCGTCGCACGCGGCCGCCCATTGGGAGATAGAGATGAGCCACCCACGACTCGATTGATTTTGGTGTTTATGAAGGACCTCCACTCAGAAGCCGCCGAGCGGTGTCGCCAACATTCTGTCCTTTGATGCGCGCCAGAGCCGACCAACTCGATCAGCGCAGCGCGCGAGTAGCTCCGATCAGAACCGGTAAAAAACTGGTATCCAAGCGGCGGCTAGATAGGTAAATAGTATCCAAAAAACAATGTTTTATGTAATATGTATTGCAGAGCAATCAGCATCGCGACGAGATGGCCATGCGTGACGCCATGGTGGGTGAAAACGATAGCGTCTCCTTGGTTGGCGTTGAGCGCGTGGTGTAAGGTGACAACTTTCGAGCTGTCCCGTTGGATGGACTCGGTCACCACGACACCATTGACACACAGACTGATCTTACACGTCTCGCGTCGCACAACGCTGGCTTGCAACTCGACATGTATCGCAAACACGGCACCCACCATGACGTAAAGTGTGGCTGACTGGAGGGTGGTACTGTTTGAGTCCCATGTCCACGTTAGCTGGTTGTCACGCGTCTCAACGAGTGTTGCGCTGAGGCAGTTCGGTTTGGGCAGCGCACGTAGCAGATCTGCTTGCTTGCTTACGAGCCAGCGCAGTTCCTCGATCGCATCTTCTTGGTCATGCAGCTTTGCAGCTAGCACATCCGTGGCCTGTAGTGGCACCGAAGCGAGTTTGAAAGTGTACCGTTGCGGTAATACCGAGCTGTGCACGCGGAGTAGGATTGTCAGGCGTAGCTCCATCCTTTGCCCGACCTGTTCGAGCTCTCAGGATGATTCCTTCGAGTCGATTTCATCCGTCAAACAATGAGTGAACCACTACCATGGATACTGTGGTCAGTTGCGCCCCATTCACAAAAAGCATGTTTTGTACTCCTTACCTTGACGTACTCGCTCAACGTGGCACCGGGAATGCGATCACCCTGCGCAAACGCCGCGACACGAAGCTTGGCGCTGCGCCTGCGAGTATCAATCATCAACGGCGACCGTGAAGTAGTGGTACCTACCATTGCTCTTTGAACTGACACTGCTCGAGCCAAAAGCGTATCGTATCGCCCTTTTCCTTCACACGGAACCGATACGTTATCGCTGGGTCCGAGCCAAAGGAAACGGTCCCCTCATCGGAGTTTCGCCGCTCTGGGGTGAGCTTGTTCTTGTCCATGTCTTGTCCATGTCTTGTCCATGGCGAATTGCTTAGTGTATTTGGTAGAGTTCTCCGTTTCCATCATCACGCACATCAAAAGTCAAAATGCATCACTCTATACCTTCTAGGAAACGTCCTATCCTGTCGTCACTGATGGCCTCGATGTGTCTGGATCCACTGCAGCAGCTCAACGTCCTCGTACTTGGCCGCGTCTGCGTTGGGTGAGGGTCATCCAGTTCTTTCAATACGAACAGCCGCATCTCGCGTGCTTGCAGTGGGTCTTTGACTGGTCGTCCTATTGGGATCGGCCATTGACGGCCCGGTGGTGGGACGTAGGCAAACGCCTTGGCTGAGCAGCGAACTCGACCGCGGGCGTGTAGAATCTGCAGCATCTCGCGGTCGCACTCTCTGACGAAATGGGCAGTCAAGAGGATAGACGAGTACTCTTCATCGCGGTGCATGAGCAAGAACTTGGCCAGCTCCCGTCGGTTGTCAAGCACCGCTTGGTCAATCGTTCGCGATGTGCAGCCTTCTGACCGGTTGAAATGGAGGAACTGGACCACGTCCAAGTGCCCAGTGGCGGCTGCGCCATCCATCGCAGCCTTGGTGTATCCTTCACTGCGGTGCGTATGAAGAAATTCGACCACAGCGAGGTGTCCATTCTTGGCTGCGCTGTTCATCGCTTGCTCGGTGCAGCCTTCTGTGCGATTGAAATGGAGAAACTGGACCACTTCTAGGTGCCCTCGGAAGGCCGCGACGTCCATCGCGATCGTTGAACACGTCGCGGTGGCCATTGAATGAATGTACTTGACCACCTCGAGGTGGCCGTTGCCAGCCGCCCAGTCCATCGCCTCTTTCGAGCACGCTAGGCCTCGATGCTCATGGAGAAACTTGACCACTTTCAAGTGGCCATTCAAGGCCGCGTCGTTGATCGCTCGCGCCGTGCAGCCTTTGCTTCGATTTGTATGGAGAAACTCGACCATGTCCAGCCTTCCATTGGCAGCGGCTTGGTCCATCGCCGTAGTAGAACACTGAGACGACGGGAAGGAATGTAAATATTTGAGCAGCTTGAGATGTCCGTTGGCTGCTGCCGTGTCCATCGCTGCTGCTGTCATCGTGACGGGAAATCGCTCATTCACAAAACGGATGGCATCAATGTGACCAGTCAGCGCTGCCTCATCTATATGGACGCCACACAAGTGATTCAAGCCACGTGTCTGCTCAACGAGAGTCAATGTCTTTGTATCATTCCGTGCGAATACCGCATTCTCCAGACTTGGCGGATGAGGATTGTTGCGGTTCTTGAGAATGTACCGGAGCACGCTGAGCTGTTCGCTCTTACCTTCACGTGAACTGGGACGGATGTACAGTGCTTCCATCGTGTTGTGGCTGAGCATGAGTGTCGGCGCGATCGAACCGACGTACTTGACCAGCTCGATCTCACCACGCATCGCCAAAGCGTGCAGGAAATCATCGGGCAGACTCTGCACGCTCAAGTGTGTGGTTATCCACTGAATCACCGGCTTGCTCTCAATGCCCAGCAGCAAGATGCTCTTGCGGAGCTTGGTCAGTTCACGCTTGGATAAAGGCAGCACCTCCAGCATCGTATCCAATACACTGCAATCAGCGCGGTCATTGATGGCCAGCGCCTGGACCCAGCCGTGCATTTTCTTCTGTGGTGTCAGCGTCAAGCGCGCTGCTGTCCATCGGATTGTGACGGGGTCTTCAGAGTAAATGACAGGCGTGAGGTCTGTCAATGCAAACGTTGTGCGTTGATCATCGACAAACCACACGGCGTCTAGTGCTAATTCAAGCGAGCAGAGGTCACGATGACGCAAGAGCGCGTTGATGAACGCCGACAGCGTCGCGTGGAGGCGCGCTTGCGTTTCTTGTTGGTCTTGGTGTCGTGCTTTGGCGTGGGGTGGATGGCGAGCCATCGCTCGCGCACACGCCACGGACAGCCAGCGTGTAAGGTGCACAGGATGCGGAACCAGTGCGGGTCCGAGAGCACGTGGAACGCTGCGCTTGATGCGGAGTTGGCAACCATTTTCGGGATCTCCTTCGAAAAAATGGCGCGCTTTCGACAGTGGTCATGCGCTTTGTGTGGTCCACATGACCATTTATTACCGTAATAACGTCGTTTTACAGTAAATCGTGACTACCGAATACCGTTTTATCCTCTTTTTTAAAAAAAAAAAAGCTTCCAAGTTGAAGTCGGATTAGATCTGTTCGACCTTCAGCTGCATCATGCATGGTGAAGCTTGCGCGAGACTGTTACAGTACGCATACTGCTGGAGTGAGGAGTCTCTCTCTCGTGGTGGGTTATCAAAGGATGATGAAGTATGTTAGACTATGCTCTGAAAGACTGTAAAATCGACCACTAGGGTCCGTGGACTAGGCGTGTCTGAAGATACTGGATGATGCCGGCGTGGTCGAATGCGTCTGAAACGTACAATGCAGCCTGCAGCTCCATCCGACTCGATGCAGCTGCGTACTTCTCCACCAGATCCAGTCGCCCGATGCGAATTGCCGTGTGAAGCACGATCACCGAGCAACCTTCGCTGCGGTGGTCAGCGAGGAACGCCACGATATCCCAGTGGCCAAAGTTAGCCGCCATGTCCATCGCCGCCTTCGTGCAGCCTTCCGTTCGGTGCTCATGGAGGTAGTGGATTACGTGAAGGTGGCCATTCGCTGCGGCCCAGTCCATTGCCAGCGTAGTACAGCTAGGTCGCTCGACGCCAGAAGACAGGAACTGAATCAGACCCAACCTACCTTGGCCAGCGGCAGCGTCGATGTTGATGTGGTCGGCATGCTGGAGCCCTCGGTGCTGCTGGATCCACTGGAGCAACTGGAGATCGCCAGCCTGGAACGCGTCGACTTCTAGCTTCGGAGGGTGGGGCTCATCACGGTGTTGAAGGAGAAACAATAGAATCTCCCGCCCGCTGCCGCCTACCTTGTACGCGAACGCCGCCTCTGAACAGCGAGCGAGTCCGCTACTGTGGAGCAACAGGAGCATTTCTTCATCGCACACCCTGACCACGTGGTCCGTCGCGGCAGTGGTAGGCGCTTGAACTCGACCCGCAATCAGCAGCTTGGCCATGTCACGCATGTTTGTCATCACGACATGGTCAATCGTCTCGGCCGAGCAACCCTCGGTGCGATTCGCAATGAGAAATTGGACCACGTTGATGTGCCCGTTCCTCGCCGCACCGTCCATCGCGGTGGCAGTGCATCCCTCGGTGCGATTGGCGTGGAGAAACTCGACGATCTTGAGATGACCGTTGGCAGCGGCATCGTCCATCGCTGCCATCGTACACTCCACCGCTCCTGTCCCATGCAAGTACTGCACCATATCGAGATGGCCACGGCTTGCCGCTCGATCCATCGCGACAGATGTGCAGGTGACAGGATAGTACTGTACGATAAACTGGATCACTGCGAGGTGCCCAAGTTCAGCGGCTCTGTCGATACTGACCCCACTCAGGTGGCGTAAGCCCCGCGTCCGGTGAATCAGTGCCAGTGTCTCCACGTCGTTGGCATCAAACACCTGCATTTCGAATGCAAGCGGGTGGATCTCCGGTAGATGCACGAGTAGGTATTCCAGCACACGTCGAAATGCGAGTGCTCCATCGTCCTTGTACGCTGTCGCCGTCTGGATCTTGTGGTGCACTTGTCCAAACAGATTCGGTGACACCACTTGCCCCTGGATCGTATTGGCAGCTTGCACCATGTCCACGCGTCCGACCAGCGCTTGCATCTCTAGAAAATTCTGCGGAAGACAGTCGTGGTGGCCGCTGTGAACCAACCACGCGATGGGCGCGGGGTGCATGATCAACAACGTCGCCAGGTGCTGTTGCATCCGCTTGATATCTTCATGCTTGGTAAGCGGGTACGACTCATACAGAGCGTCTAGAATGCTGCAATCGCCCGAGCATTTCACCAACGTGCTGGTCCAGCAATCGGTCCACTGGTTGTTGGTTAGCGTCACACGCGTGGCTGCCCACTTGACGACCGTGGCGTTGCCGGAATCGATCGCTGGTATCAGCGAGGCGACCGTGAATCGATGACGCTCGCCCCATATGAACCACACAGCGTCCATCGCGAAATGGAGCGTCTTGAGGTCACCAATGCGAAGCAGGTGGTCCATAAATTGCCGTGGCGTCCCACGTTGAAGTGCAAGTAGATGTGTAAATGGGTTGCGAGCGGTTGGAACCATGGCCCTGGGCCGATCCACCGTGGTTTGAAACAACCGCCAGCACGCGCGCACATGACCTGACCAGCCAGAGGCGAAGCTGACTGCTGCGCGGAAGAGGTGCGGGTCGCTGAGCACGCGCAGCGCAGCGTTGCCGTCGCACGATGGTTGCATTTCCGTGAGTGGGTTGACACTGTGAGTTGTGATTCACAACTCACAGTGTCAACCCACTAACATCTACAACGTAGTATCATCACAACTTGTGATGATAGATTCGGGCGTTTGTTTCAGCGTTTCAAACAAGGCGTTTTATTACGTTTTATACTGGCAGTGCTCCGAAGGAGGACTAGAAGCTTTCCCCCTATTATCACTTTCCCAGACAAAAATATGTGTTTTAGCGACTCTATAAGCTGTGGCTTACTATGTCGAGCGTTTGATGGGTAGATCAATCACTGTTGTGTATACTCTTTAGGAGTAAAACAATACGTTTTTCAAAGGTTTTTTAGTAGTTCACAGGAGATGCAACAAGTTGAAATTTGTATTGAAAGGTACTGTACTGCTATACAGTCTCACGTGTCTATAAAAGTTGACGGCATACGAAAGTGACCGGGTATAATTTACAAGGGTTTGGACCGGAAGTTACTATATTACCGTTTGTGTCTATGACACCAGACGTCTTTGATAAGGTGACGCCGAGGATGACGGCCGCTGGCGCCGCAGAATCAGCACAGCAACAGCCAACCTACTTCACACTGCGTGACTACCTCGCCCCCGACGAGCTTGTGGCATTTCTGGATTGGGAACACGATGCACAGGTCGCGAAA
>JAADXF010000096.1:0-45663 GCA_023337575.1 Pythium chondricola
CAAGCTGGCGTGGGGCATCACGATGTGTGCCTTCATCACCATCGGAACAGCCACCAGCATTGTCGGTTTTCTGACGGTGCACATGAAGGTGCTTCCTCGCAGTGACGCGGTGTTGGATCTCATCGGAACCCGGCTGCCTGACGCCATTGGTCATTTTGAATCCAGGTTCCTTGGGTCGCTTCGCCTAGTACTTGAAGACGCAGAGTCACCCAATGGCCTCTCACTGGTTGAGCTACAATCCAAGTCAGTGGATGCCATGGAGCCACACACGTTCCTGGATCCCCAGTCGACAGAATCGGATGTGCTCGGTGCCCTCGTGTTCAATATGCTGGACGCACTAGCGAACTACTCTACCCTCTTCCCGACTGTGAACAACGCCTCACCGGTGATCGACTGTACCAAGGTGAACATCGTACCGAGCATCGTATCACGCATGACGATCGGCGCGGCCACGGGTTGCTTCCGCTGTAAGGTGTGCTCACAGTTGACTCAGATGCTCGATGACACTCGCGATCGCTGGCGACGGAACGCATACAAGTCGCAACTGGACCTCAAGCAGTCCCGTGAACAACTGCTCGAGTTTGGTGGCTTCGGAGCAGACCTTGCATCTGCTATCGTCAGCTTTCGCGACCGTATCAACAGCAGCAGTGCAGTGTTTGTATCGCGTGCTCAGGGCATTGCTGAACAGTACCATCAGCTGGAGACAGAGACCCGCCACGTCACGGTGTTCGGTCTACTCGCTCTTGTGGGGTTTAGCTGCCTCGGATTGGTGCTGGCGTTCTCCGCACTGTGTGTCGGTATCCTCAGCAACAAACGGCCTCTCGCCCGCACGACCTGCTTCATTGGTGAGATCGCGTGCATGCTAGCCATCGTCATGGCCGGCGTGCTCTACTGCGTGGTCATCATAGCCCACGACGGCATGACCACGCTTCGTATGTGGAATGAGGACGTATCTGTCCTCGTGAATGCTTCGACCGCTGCAGAAGACATTGCACATATGCTCCACGATCGCAGTCTGGTGGAGATGACGGGCATGAACGCGACACTTGCGTTCTCTGATACACTGCGAGTGCCCCCGCATCCGACGCCAGACGATGACGATCCGCCCCGCATTGACGTGAACGATATCTATGATCTACCAGTTCTGTTCGACCTGGAAACACAAGTTCGTGATGTGGACAGCGCCAGGGTCTCTCTGTTCGGATGGGAGCCCTCGTTCCACGCCACGCAGTACGAGTGGCTTCACGTGTGGGCATTCGGGAATGAGACGGTCAAATCGCCATACAACCAGACACTACACCAAGAGCTGCTCAATTCGTCCGCGCAAGCTCTCATGGACCCCGACAACGACACAGTCCTGGTGACAGACGATGATTTGGCGTTCATCCAGTCCACGTTTAATGAGAGCTGGCGCGGAGTGAGCGACCGCGGTGCCGCGCAGAACGAGATGATTGTGAAGCAGTGGTTCTTTGTCGCTCGGTTGGAGCTCCAGAAGAAGCGTCTGGGCGAGTACCTCGCCACGATCGCGAATGTCATTGCAAGTCCAAAACCACTCTTGGCCGAGCTCAGCCACAACACGTCCAAGCTAGAGGCAGCCGAATTCGAACTCAAGGCGTCAGTCGAGTATTTCACCGAGGAGCTACGCGCTGCAAAGCTGCATGATTGCAAGATGGATGCCAATTGCGCGTGGTTCCGCAGCACCATGAACCAGCTCTTCGCCGAGTTCCAGGAGCTCATCACACACGCCGAGTTCGCCGCGCTCTGCTGCGCCGTATCCTTTGTCAGCTTGCTCCTCGGGCTCATCTGCGCTGGCTGCTTTGCCAATCGGCTCCACCGCAAGGTCGTCAAAGTGTACAGCGCGAACTAGTGGCTCTGAAATCTCAGCTGGAAATGATGAGCGTTCGTGGTGTGTCATGATTCATGAGATACTGTACCAACAAGCAATGGATTCGCGATGGCTACACTTTAGCGGTACTGTACTACGAAGTACACTGTTCCAAGGTGTTCTGTCACACGTTGGTCTCCGCCTCCCCTACCCCTCCACTCATATCGCACTATGATTGATCAAATCCAATCTCGTTGCGTCCACTTGACCCTTTTGGGACACCCAGGGGCTACTAATAAAGATGACACCCAACGGGTCAATCTCATCAAGAAGCAGCTCATCAGCACAGAATACTCGCATATCACCACTTCTTTTTCCCGCTCTCTTCCACGCATGTCTTACCACAATCCAAGCGGATTCGGCGCGCCGCCGTCCCCTGTGCACATGCGCTCGCCCGTCGGCAGCGTAGCGCCGTCGGCTCCAGCACCAGACTCGCCAACTTACTACCAACCCACGCCGTCGCCCGTCGCTAACCCGGCCATGAACTCGCCCTCGCTCGCCCACAACGGCGCGTACCCGCAGATGCAGATGCAGCCGCCCATGCAAGTCACCATCGCGCCTGCTGCCTCTTCCTCCTACCCACAGCAGACCAGGAACTCGTACACTGCTACCACGACGTCCTCCTTCCACTCGGTCTCCAAGTCCCCGACCACCAACTATCCGATGGCCACGCCCGTGGCCATGAGCCCCCCCAACGTCAACGCCAACGCCAACGCCTTCTACCCGCAGGTGCCACCGACAAAGGGTGATCCGTTGGTGCTGCAGGGCGGCCTCGCGCCAGTGACACCGTACACCGGTCCGCGCCCGGCGCCATTGATGCCCATGCACTCGGCAGGCGGCACGCCCGTGGCACCACCCACGCCCTCGAGCATCGTGGCGCTGCGGTTCCGCTGCAAGGGCCTCAAGACATCGGACGTATTCTCCGAGTCGGACCCGTTCATCGTCGTGTACCACGAGGAAGCGCCGCGCATGTGGCGTGAACTAGGACGCACCGAGACGGTCGTCAACAGCGCCAACCCGACGTTCACGGCCGTGATCGAGTTTGATTATTTCTTCGAGGAGACGCAGCGCCTTCGCCTCGAAGTCTTTGACCGCGACAGCACCTCGGAGCGACTCAACGAGCACGATTTCCTAGGCTGCGTCGAGTTGACCATGGCGCAACTCATGTCCTCGAACGGCCAGTCACTGGTGCTAAAATTGCAGCAGTCGACGACCAAATACATCGCCGGCTTGAGCGGCCACCTGGTGATCGACGCGGAAGAACTGTCGGTGTGTGCGGACCAAGTCTCGGTCCAGTTTGGCGCCGACAAAGTGGACAACAAGGACGGCTGGTTTGGCAAGTCGGACCCGTTCCTCAACATCTACCGCCTCAAGGATGAATTCGCCGACCCCAAACTGTCCACGTCATGGCTCCACGTGTGGCGCAGTGCACCTATCATGAACAATTTGAACCCGCGCTGGCCCAAGGTCACACTGAGTGTGCGTACCCTGTGCAATGGCAACCTGCAGCGCAAGCTCAAGTTTGAATGCATGGACTGGGAGGCGAGCGGCCGCCACCAATTCATCGGCAATTGCACGATGACTGCCGGGGAGTTCGTCGCCGGGGAGAAGCTCAGCATGGACCTGATCAACCCGGAGCGCCAGGCCAGGAAGGGCAAGCGGTACACCAACTCTGGTGTGCTGCGCATCCTCTCGATCGAATGCTTTAAAGTGCACACGTTTGCCGAGTTTCTGCGTGGCGGGTGCGAGATCAGTCTAATCGCAGGCATCGACTTCACGGCGTCCAACGGCGCACCGAGCGACCCAAACAGTCTCCACTACATTGGCGCCAGCGCGTACGGCCAGATGAACGACTACCAGGCTGCCATCTCGGCCAGCGGCGCGATCCTTGAGCCGTACGACCACGACAAGCGGTTCCCAGTGTACGGCTTTGGTGGGATGGTGAACGGCCAAGTGAACCACTGCTTCCCACTTACCTTCGACCCTACGTGTCCCGAGGTCGAAGGCGTGCAGGGCATCATGGACGTGTACGCCAAGTCGTTTGCGTACTTGACGCTCCACGGCCCGACGTACTTTGCGCCACTCATTCGCCAGGCCGGCACGATCGCGCAGCTCTTCTCCCAGCCGACGCCCAACAGTGCACAGAGCCTCAAGTACTTTGTGCTGCTCATCATCACGGACGGCGCGATCATGGACATGGACAACACGATCGAGGAGATCGTGACAGCGTCGTACCTACCGCTCTCGATCGTGATCGTCGGCGTGGGCAACGCCGACTTCTCGGCCATGGACGCGCTGGACGCCGACGGCAAGCTGCTCCGTGCCCGCAGCGGGCGCACGGCCGCCAGAGACATGTACGTGCTTCTATGTTGCCCAACGGGGGCTATTTCTTGACCGGTGGCCACTTGACTGACGGGTTCTTCGTCTTGTTTGCAGCGTCCAGTTTGTGCCATTCAACCGGTACCGCAGCAACCCCACTCGTCTGTCCAAGGAGACGCTGGCTGAGATCCCGATCCAGCTCACGCAGCACTTCCAGGCCCGCGGCATCAAGCCCAACCCTCCGTTGCAGCGTGCTGGCACGGACATCCTGATTCGCAACGCCTCGGTGGCCGTGAATCGCAACCAGAGCAACGCCGCCGCGCTCGGTGGCCAGGTCTAAGTAGTAGTTGGTACAGGCCCAGAGTGTGCAGAGCGCTATTGTTATTAGGGAGCGGTGGTCTGAGATGCTCAGTCGCTGCCTCAAAATAGATGACGTTTTAAGATACCCTCAGCTTGCCATGATCGCTCCACGCAGGTCTCTGTATGTGAGGCGGATCTCTAGACAATCCACAGCTCGGTCGACCAATTGAACAAGCACGACGTGGAGATCAGTAGACGGATAGAAGATGGCGGACGTGACGACGCCCGGTGCTGCCGCCTCGCCGTTGGACACGGACATGGTGCAAGTGGAGACGCCGCCAGTGGCCACGGCTGCGACTGCAAGATCGGTACGAGTAGAAGCTAGGCTCTTTATCGATTGACTGCTGATACTATGGTGCTTGCCCTGTAGGCATCTCGCTTTGTGCTGCGCAAGAACAGTGGTTCGTCCAGCAGCTCGGACTCGACGGGCAGCCCTCAGCGGAATAAGCTGGTAAGTGACTGCATGATGGATTTCGCTGGTCATCTCGCTGCTGACTGATCAAGAACGGTGGTGAGCTCAGTCTGGCTTTGAAATGCCGTCGATTCGAGCCAATCACCCCAGTACAATCCCGGGCGTTGCACAGAAGACCATCGTCGTCGGTGGCGAGGGCAGCAGCTCGCTGGACGCGGAGAGTACCAATCGCAGTAACCTCATTGCATTGGCGCTCGTGCTGTCCTACATCGCCGTGTCCATCCTCTTCTTCCACTACATGGAGGACTGGTCCGTGGTCGACTGCATCTATTACGCCATGGTGATCGTCACCACCGTTGGCTACGGTGACGTGGTGCCACTGAAAGAAGGAGGCAAGGCGTTCACTCTTTTCTTCGCATTCTACGGCATCGTGACGATTGGTATGGCGCTTGGTCGTCTCGCCAATTGGTTCCTCAGCCGTGAGAAAGAGATCGCCAAGGAGACAACCAAACGGCTACTGAACAGTGTGGACAATGCTGCTGATACCATCGTGGGTGCCAAGGATCCCGCTCAGGCCAAAGAGAATGCGGTGGCCATCAAGACCGCGCAGCAGAAGCATCGACGCAAGCTGCCACGCTGGGTCCGGTGGCTCACCTCGGACAGCAACAAGGCGATCCTATCAGCACTGGTCCCAGTGGCAGCCTCGATTGGCGGCGGTTTGATTCTCGGTGCGATTGAAGGCTGGCCAATCCTAGACTGCTTCTACTACGCGATCATTACTGTCACCACCGTCGGCTTTGGTGACTTCTCGCCAAAGTCCCAGGCCGGTCGCATCTTCGCAATCTTCTACCTGCCACTCTCGGTGGTCTCGGTGGCTTCAGGCATTGGTGCCGTTATCGAGGAAATGGGCAAGAGGAAGGTGATGAAGTCCAAGATCAGCATGCAGGAGCTACTCGCGATGGACTCGGATGGAGACGGCAAGGTCTCCCAACTAGAATACCTCAGCTACATGCTGGTCAAGCTCGGCAAGGCTGACCAGAGTGATATTGACGGGATCCTCGCGCAGTTCTGCAAGCTCGACAAGGACGGCAGTGGTGAGCTGGACAAAGACGATCTGGAGCGTCTCGACCGCACTTTGCAGCACCAGCAAGAGCAACAGAACAGCGGCGACGAGTGAGAGGCTTGAGGATAATCAATTATTGCATTTTTCTTCTTTGGGCGAACAGCCAAGAATAATGATCTTCTACACGGTTTGCTAAATTTAGTTTGGGCGTTGAGATCGGAATACGGTACGGAGTCACCAGATTTGGTGCAACGCCACCGCAACGGCGAGGCGTTCAGTCGCCACGGCACTGCTGGGGCATCTCGTGGGCCGGGCAGGACGAGCGCGATGAAGCTGTTGGACAAGGTGGCGTTGAGCGTAGGTGTCGCTACCGTCGGCGTACTCGCACTAGCCTACATCACAGGCTGCGACGGCCGCAACGACTTCGTCAAGGGCATGAACGAGTCGACGACACTGCCTCGTCAAATGGTGCAGATCGAATGCGATGCTGAGGTGGAGGACTACGACACAGACGAAGAAGAAGCGGTGGTCACCAAGGGTACACGTCCACGCTCCGCCCGAGTGGAGCCACTGCCTCGGACGGAGGTGATCACCACGACAGTTCGACCAAAGGTTGCAGAAGTCCAGGCAACGGTTATTGCACCACCGACGACCCAGCGCAAGGCCATCGCACCACGACCAGAGGAAGATGCCGATGAGGTGTACGACAACCAAGTGACAGCCTAGATCAATAATTCAAAATCGCACATGGTATTTAATCATTTACACTGGAATGACCCCGACACCGATCAACTCAGAACCATCAAACGCAGGATAACATGAATGTAACCAGAGCAACGACCACCTCTTAGAATGAGGGCGTAGGCGCTGGCTCTGCTCGCAGCATTCGTGCCGACTGGGGGAGCTCGGTCGGGGTGGTGTTTGTTGGCTTTGGCGTTGGGGGCACCGATGTGGGGTGAGGTTTGCGCGTTGGTTTTGGTATCGGTGTTGGTGGCTTGGGCGTTGGTGGCTTTGGGGTCAGGGCCTTGGTCGGCGGCTTGGGTGTCTTCGTCACCTTCGCAATTGGTGCATCGTTCGCATCCGCAACGACCCCTTGGGCAAGCATCACGAACACGGCGGCGACGATCAGGTGGTAGAGCAGTCTCATGACGACGGTGGACTTTCCGGGTGTGGCTTGTAAAGGAGATTCGTGAGTGCGATGGTACGTGGACCTTGACGCCTTCGAGGACGCTGTCCTGACACCTGCATTAAATGCAGGTGCAAATTTTGCAATTGCAATTGCTCAAGTGTAGCCATCTGGAGAGCTCCGCTATTATCAGATCTGCGACACGTGCATCTGGTCGCACCAGATTTATGTCTGATTCTAACGGTGTGAGCTTCCTCATTCGCATCTCTTCGACGCTTGACCCGAAATGCTGCGCTCCATCACTCCCTTAGCGTTCCAGACATCGCCGCGCTTGCCTTTTTGTCTCTTGAGCAAAATCCAGCGAGCGGTAGCCACCCAACGCTGTGTCAAACCGCCATTCTCGAGCTTTAGGACCCCGACCTCGCGGTGGATTGATTCCATTCGCACAGAGTTCTACGCGCGTTGGCAGCAACAGCGCCGCAGCCCATTCGTACAAGAGCGATACCGACGCTTTGTGCAAGAGCACCCCGAGCTCCATCACTCGGGGCTCGTGTACCACCACTTTGCACCGTTTCCAGCACCGACAAAAAGAGCCGCCACGCCTGCGACCAGTTACTTGCGGTGCCGTCTACAGCTCCGCAACACCCCACACACTGCTGCGCGGCGCAATGCGCTGCTACGAGCGCGCTGTGGCAGCGATAGGGGGCCGCTCGTTGCTATCCTGAGGACGCGACGCCACTACAAAAGACCTGTGCGTCTCCATACACTGGAGGACCCAGTGACTCGCTTCCGCATGGCGTGGCTCCATCGTTTCAATGTCCCGAAGCGCGTGTGCGTGCAGTCGAGTCCACGCTTCTCACGCCGACGTCAATTGTAAGAGACGGAGAGAGACGTACAGAGAACGAAACAGTGACTGGCATTCATCTCTGTAGTATCACTACACTAGAAGAGCTGCGCACCCATGTCTTGCTCGAAGAAGATGGCCTCGTAGAACCCTCGGAAGGCCTCCATCTCGCACACGCCTTGGGAATACTTGACAAGATAACTGTCCTGTCCTGCGTTGGTGAGCAGCTTGTTGACTTCGCTTTGCAGCGCGGGGATGAGCTTGGCCAGTGGCGGCGACGGCTTCTGTTGCTGACCTTCTCGTAGCAGGTCGTCTTCACTCTGCACGACGATGCGAGTCGTCACACCGTACACCACTTCATTCAGATCTTGGAACGCGTTGCCACAAAGGAACCCTAAGCTATGCTGGATCGCCGGCCCAAACAGATCGCTCTCCAGCAGATCCCAGAGATCGTTGAGCAGGCTGATGACGTGTTCGTTCTGCCCAGGTTTCTTGTCGGCGTAGATCACAAACGACCGCCACAGCTCGTGCATCTTCTCTGCCTCGGCCGGGTCCTTCTGCGACGGCGACGGAATGATAGACAGGTAGATGGTCTGTAGCAGATCGTTCAGCTCGTCGCGCTCAACTTTCAACTTGCGACTCACGTCCCACCTGTGCATACACACAATCGCCAGTCAGCACCACGTACGAATAGACGATCGTCATACCTACAAGTACATACGATTGCAGCTGTTCGTTGGCGAGTACGACCGCTTGCACGTGCTTTTGAATGCGCGCGATGCCTTCATCCAGGAAGTATTCGAGCCCAGAGGCGAGGAACTGGTGCTGCGCCATCAGCGCCTGCTGTTCCTTCTCACTATTCGTGCTGGCCGCTTGCTCGCCACGAGTGCCTTCGCTGTTCTTTTCAAACGTGCGCTTGCCGATGATCGCGATCTGCGCGAACACGAGCATATGCCAGAGTCCGAAGGCGATCAGCGCGGTAAAGTACCGCGTCACGGCCGTGATCTTGGCCTCCTGCCAGAGCTGGTTGCGCTTGACCTTGTTGGTCTTGTCCAACGTCTTGAGCTCCTGCACGATGCTCTCCAGGTCCACGAGCTGATAGAGCGTTTTCTTGAGCCGTGGGAGGAACCGCTGGATCGTGGCGTTGCTCTCCTCGGTCGTGCTGGCGAGCGAGAGCTGCAGGCGCTGGTGCTCGGCCATTTGCTTCTGGAGCAGCTGTGTGAACTTTTCGGCCTCGCTCAGCACGCGCTTGTAGGCATAGTAAACGCCGCCGACGCACAGCGTCGTGACGCCCGTGGCGATCACCACCTTCTTGTGGCGCCGCACGAAGCCGCAGACGCCGTACGCCGCGTGCTGCAACGCCAACCACATCGTCAAGTGCCTCGGGATGATGCTGACGGTGACACCGCCTGTGACCAACAAACTCCAAGATTAAGGGTAATGACGATCATTGATTGGCTAAAAATGATATTATGAAAGTGATTGCATTGGATGAAAATGGAATTCATATTTCAACAATCGATGGAAACATGCGCAACGATTTGATTTGATCGCGGCGTGAAGATGACGACGCCAAGCGCACAGCACGACGAGCTCTTTCTGGCTCTAGCACAGCGCAGCGGCAGCATCGACGCGCTGCTAGACTCATTCTTTGAGTTCCTGCACCGCAAAACCGATTTCTATGTGGTGACGACGGACCCTGTGGGCAAAGGCATGGGATTCTTGCCTGGCCAAGCGCAGCAACGGGTGAGAACCGCCGCGGTTGTGCCTCTTGTGAGATGAATCAATGGCTCAATTAAAATGCTATCCTGTAGTTGTTGAATGCATTTGGCAAGTACCCTCTGCGCAACGTCGACACTGTACAAGCTCCAGCACAGAAACCAAGTCGAAGTGCGGCATCGGCAAAGTCGCCACCACCGCCCAAGAAACCCACTACTCGTCCAGCTCCAGCGACGACCGCGAAGCTACCAACTGTGCGCATGACAGAGAAAGGGAAACAGAGTACGTGCTTGCATAACCTCTGCGATTTGGCTCTCAATGCTTACGAATACAGTGGCATTGATCAAATAGTGCCGGTTGGAAACGGAGGCATGACCGACCGATACACTTGGACACAGACGCTCGACGACGTGACGGTACGCTACGGCAGTGCTCGAGTCAGTTTTAAAAAAATGCTGAGCACTCAGTTCTTGATTCGTTTGTACAGATCCTATTCAAGGTCCCTGACGGCACGAGATCCAAGGACGTGGATTGCCAGATTCGCGCGACGCATCTGCGGGTTGCTCTACGTGGCCACCACGAACCGGTCGTGCATGTTGACGCCGATCTCCCTGAAAAAGTTCGCGTCGACGAGAGTGTGTGGTCATTAGAGAGCGGCAGCACACTCGCAGTGTCCCTGGAAAAGATCAAGCAGACGTGGTGGGCCAGCGCTGTCGTCGGCGACGAAGAGATCGATACCAGTGAAGTGGACTCGACGCGCCACGTCCACGACTACGATGAAGCCACACAAGGCGCGATCCGCAAAGCGATGTTTGATCAGCAACAGCGCCAGCAAGGTCTTCCCACCACAGACGAACTCGAAGCGGCCAAGCTGCTTGGACACACACGAATGAATCTGCCCGATCCAGCATGATCATAAAAAGGCTCCAGTCGCAGACGAAGATATTGGTACATCGAATCTACAAGATGCCCCAGTGGCGCTCGAACGCGTTCAGCACGCGCGTGATCGCATGCGCGCCACTGAGCGGGTACTCGGACACGGAGATTTGCTCGTCCAACTGCAGCATTCAGAGAAGCAATCAGCTGTATGAAAAAAATGAAACAGATGCGGTTGCGAGCACTTACGTAGCTGGTGTTCTCAGGCGTGATGTGGCCGTGCGCCATCGCACCGAAAATGAACACGACAGGCTCATCCTTCGGCAACGTCTCGACCCACTCCCATGGGTTAACGAGCTTGCCAACACGCGTCAATGCTGTCGGAATATACCATCAACGAGGTCAGCACTGTCATCGTCAGGAGGCAGGGATCCGAGCTGAACGGACCGTATTTGCGAGCGTTCGCAGGCAAGTGTCTGGTGATTGGGTTTTTGATCACGCTGAGCAAAGTCTGGTTACCATCCGTCGAGCGGATCTTGAGAGTGTGGAGAAGTTGCACTGCAGAGAAGCGCATTGTGAGTACGGATGGGAGCACCGACGGAGCCAATTCGGATGAAACTCACCCATGAGACCAGCGAATCGCTTGTACGTTCGCGGCACACGCATCTGGGAACTGACATCGACGAGAACACCCTTGGTCGTGTGGATGTACACCTTCAAGAAGCCAGCCTTGTTCAGCGGCGAGTCGAGCACCGCCATCAGCTCCTGGTGCAGAATATCCGGTCGCGAATGCGATGGGTCCTTGTTGAACTTCTTGTGGACACCCTTGTGGTCATCACAGTTGAGGAGCTGGAATCCCTTCGAGGTCTTGACAGTCTCAAGCGACGCTTGCTCCAGGATGATGATCACCTGGCGGCGCTTCTGATCCTCCTTGCTCGTCTCCACAGTCGCCATACTACCTGCCGTTTGTTAGTCGAATGTCACCGTCGCGTGGAGCGTGTCATGCATTTTGACTGGAAGCGACCATTTTCGATTTGCATCCAATCATACGCTGTTTCGTTTGTACGGGACAAGTGTCCCGAGTTACTGTAAATTCGGGACGTGGCGGGGAAACCAATTTTCGCAGGATGATGGTCACTCTGGGTTTTTGGGTGAGGTTACGCTTACAAGAGGGTACGTTACGCTCCCCCCCTTCCGGTCGCAGGTGGATGGAATGTGGTGGTTCTTCTTCTCGCGCATGGCTCGAGCGCCGTGAGTCGTCCATTCCGTACGAAGTATCGCGTCGGGGACCGACGGGACGACCGTCTGATTGATTGATCACGCGACGGCGATGGCGGACGTCGCGATGGACGCGGCGCCGGCGCACTACTGTGTCTGCAAGCAAGTCGAAGACACGGGCAGCATCATGATCGAGTGCATCCGCGGCACGGGTGGCTGCAACGGCTGGGTGCATCCGCGCTGCTGCGGGCTCATCCTCACACCGGAGGAGCTTGAGACCTCAATTGACAGCTACATTTGCCCGCTGTGCGAGGCGCCCGGCGACCACGTTACCAAGATGAAGGCGCTTAATACAAAGCTCGCCAACAAACTCGCGCTGAAACTACGGAAGAAAGCCGAGGCGATGAAAGAGCGCGCGGAAGCCAAGCTCAAGTGGAAGTGCAAGGCGTGCGGTGACGCGAATGACAAAGACAAGGAAGTCTGCGGCAAGTGCGCGGCGCCTCGCAAGCGTGTGAAGAAGCCTGCGAGCGAGGAAACGCCCAGCAAGAAACCAAAGCATTCGCTGGACGATGAGAAAAAGACCAAGAAGAAAATCAAGACGTCCGACGCAGGCAACGAGGATGATGACGACAGTAGTAAGCGACGCAGTGGTCGTGATGCGAACAAGCGCCGCAAGAACTACCACGTCCCCAACTCGGATGAAGACCTGAGTGACATGGAGATGGAGGACGACAAGCCATTCAAGAAGCTCAAGAAAAAAAAATTGGAAGGCACCAAGAAGAGGAAGCGAGAGCCGGGTGACGACGGCTCGGATGACGATGGATCCGACGACGGTGAAGCCGAGTTTGAAGGCGGTGGTGTGCGGCCAACGACGACAACCACAGACCAAGTGGTTGCACCGAGCATGGTGATCGAAAAGATCATGAGCTCGCACCAGCGTGAACTGCCCCTCGAAGAAGGATCGACGCAGCCACGTGTGGCGACAGAGTACTACATCAAGTGGAAGGGATTCTCGTACTTGCACACATCGTGGGAGACGTTGGAGACGCTCCTGGATATTGACCCTGCAAACAAGCTGCGCATCAAACGCTTTCATGAGAAGTACGGTCAACCCCATTTGCATCACCAGAAGGCACACCATCACGAGAGCCGTGTGTTCGATGACGAGATGAACGAGATGGGCGAGGTCGAGTATTTCAACCCGGAGTACTTGGAAGTGCATCGTATCTTGAATCATCGCCAAGATCCCCGGATGCCTGCCGATCCCGCTTTCCCAGATGCACCTGCCGATGACGGTATGCGGTATCTGGTGAAATGGCGAGTGCTATCCTATGCCGAGGCGACGTGGGAGCGAGCGTGCGACATCAAGGATGACGACGCGATCGCGAAGTACCACCAACATCAGATTGCACCGCCAAAAGAAGAGTGGGAACCGCTGCCTCGGCCGACGTTGCGTGACTACCGAAAACTCGATACGTCCCCGCTCTTTGGGCACGACAAGACGCTCACATTGCGTGCCTACCAGCTTGAGGGCCTGAACTGGCTCATGTGGAACTACCTCAACGAGCGCCCAAGTATTCTCGCAGATGAAATGGGTCTGGGTAAGACCATCCAGACACTCGCATTCCTCGATGCTCTGCGCAGTAACGAGAAGATCAAGGCGCGTGGCCCATTCCTAGTCGTCGCTCCCTTGTCTCTGATTGCTCAGTGGCAGAGCGAATGTGAGACGTGGACGTCGATGAACTGTGTTGTCTACCACGGCAACACCGAGGCTCGCGATCTCATCCGTGAGTACGACTTCTATTTCTTCGACGAGAAAGGACGTCCCGACAAGAAGAAGCCCTACAAGTTCAACATCCTGGTGACCACGTACGAAATCGCGATCAAGGACATTAGCATTCTGATGAAGATCAGGTGGCGATGTCTCGTCGTCGATGAGGCCCACCGCTTGAAGAACCAGTCATCCCGTCTCGTCGAGCAGTTGCGTTCGCTCCGTCGCGACCATTGTGTGCTGTTGACTGGTACACCACTCCAGAACAAGACCGAAGAACTGTGGGCTCTGCTGAACTTCTTGGACTCGAAGTCATTCCCAAGCGTCTCCGAGTTTCTGGATAACTTTGGGGATCTACATGAGGCTCAGCAAGTCGTCGATCTGCACAAAATGCTGAAGCCTTACCTGCTCCGGCGACAGAAGGAAGACGTTGAGAAGTCCTTGCCGCCGAAAGAAGAGACGATTATTGAAGTCGAGCTGACTCCAGTCCAGAAGCAGTGGTACCGTGCGATCTACGAGCGCAACACAGCCTTCCTGAGCCGTGGCGGTAATCCGAACAATGTCCCGAACCTCATGAACGTGATGATGGAACTTCGCAAGTGCTGTAACCATCCGTACCTGAACAACGGTGTGGAGGAGCGATTAAATGAAGGCATCACCACCGAAGCTCAACGCCATGAGATGATGGTCAAGTGCTGTGGCAAGATGGTGCTCATTGACAAGTTGCTGCCGCGTCTCAAGGAAGGTGGCCACAAGGTGTTGATCTTCAGTCAAATGGTGCGAGTGCTTGACATCATTGAAGACTACCTACGGTACATGGGGTACCTCCACGAGCGATTGGATGGCAACATTCGCGGCAACGACCGCCAAGCGGCCGTCGATCGGTTTGTTAAGCCCGAGTACAATCGTTTCGTCATGCTTCTCTCCACCAAGGCTGGCGGTCTCGGTCTCAATCTGACCGCTGCAGACACTGTGATCATCTTCGACAGTGACTGGAACCCGCAAAACGACCTTCAAGCTCAGGCTCGCGCGCATCGTATCGGCCAGACGCATTCGGTCAAGATCTACCGATTGATCACGCGCAAGACCTACGAAATGCACATGTTCCACAAGGCGTCGTTGAAGCTGGGTCTCGACAAGGCCGTCTTGACGCACATGCGCCGTGAACAGGAAGAAAACAACCAGAAAGAGAACGGCGGTGTGCCCAAGAAGATGAGTTCAAAGGCGCAAGAAGCGAAGGAGATCGACGAGCTGCTGAAGCGTGGTGCCTATGATGTTTTCCGCGACGATGACCAGGAAGCCGAACAGTTTTGTGCTGCCGACATTGACCAGATTCTCTCGCGATCATCCCAGGTCGTGCAGTATGAACAGGAGGCGAAGTCATCGTTTTCCAAGGCCAGTTTCGTGTCGGCAACGACTTCGGATGACGTGGACATTGACGATCCAGATTTCTGGAAGAAGGCCGTTGGCTTGAAGGACCCTGAGCCATCAGAGGACCCGGATGCGCTCCCATTGCAGCGTAAGCGAACGCGTGTGGCTCGGTTCGGTACAAACACTGGCGGACTCAGTGACTCGGATTCGGACGACGAGCTCGATCGAAAAGAACGGGAGGCTGATCGCAAGGACCGTGAGCGTGAAGAAAAGGAGAAGGAGAAGGCAGACGAAAAGAAGGAACCGCGTGACTGGACCCAGAATGGCCGTGATCGTCTCCAGCGTGCGTTGATGCACTACGGTTTCGGGCGATGGGAGATCATCCGAAGCCAGAGTGGTGGTAGTCGCACGGTCGAGGAAGTCGAGCAGTTCGCAAGAGAGTTCATCTATGCGTGCGGACTGTCGTGCACGGAAACGACCGCTTCGTCAAGGGATGATTCGCCATTTGTCAAAGCTATGATCCGTGCTTCCGTTCATGCTCAGAAAGAAGGCCTGGTGGACGAGAATGAAATGTCTACGGTGCTCAAGGATGAAGACTTTGTACTGAAGTTGAAGCAAGGCGGTGGTCGTCGTGTTCTGATTCGTCTGGATATGCTGTGGCGTCTGCGGGGACTTGTGTCTGCGGCTCTCGACTCGCTCGACGAAGAGTTCAAGGCGACGCACCCTCAAGCTGCAGATGACGAAGAGGAAACAAAGCAAGACAAAGAGACCGATACGAAGGACAAGCACGCCAAGATATCTGGTCCACCACCTCCGACTGCCGAGTTTGACGACCACGTTGCTTTCTACGGCGTCGACGTGGTCAAGAACCGTATGCAGCTGGCAGAGGTTGGAGCCGAACGGCCGCCATGGACTCAGATCACGAGCTGGTGGAATGAGGAAGCTGACCGCAGCCTGCTTATTGGCGTGTTTCTTCTTGGCTACGGACGCTGTGCTCAGATCCTGGGAGATGATCGTCTTCGCTTCATGGAGATCGCCCAAGCTGCAGAGGCGGCAGCGAAAGCCAACGCATCGGATGCAACATCGACTGGTGCTTCGGGAGATGTGATGTCCAGCGAGACGACAACAACAGCACATGAGACCGATGACGAGCAAGAGAACGGGGCGCTGAAGAAAGAATCGATCCCAGCAGCGGACAGTGAACAACAGACCACCAACGCTGTTGGTGACGACAAGAAATTCAAGCAGCCCGAGGTGCAGCAAATGAACCGCCTCCTCTTCTGGCTACTCTCCGCGGATGATGTCAAACGCCAGAAAGAGCTCGAGGTGTACAAGAAGGAGCGCGCTGGAATCGAGCAGCAGCGCCAGTCGAACCTCGAGCGCAAGCAGCGTGCTTCTGCTCTGCGTCGCATTGAGCTCAAGGCCAGCCAGCTCGCGCAAGTGGACATGTTTCGGCACATGGGTGTACTGAGCAATGCGCAGCAAATGCCAGACCCCGTCGTCATCGGCTCTAAGATCAAACCGAAGGATTGGACGAAAGAGGAACGTCGATCGTTCGCGTACTTGATTGCTCTCCACGGCGCGCCTCGGATTGATGCTAAGGCTTCGCTGTCGGTGGATCCAGGACTCGAGCAGTACAATGTGCCTCGTTTCGCGTGGGAGACGGATAGCTTTTCGTGGATCAACGTGGTGCAGTGGGGCAAGCTGAACAAGACGGCAGAGATGGCGAGGGACTTCTTCATGGACCGATTCCTGCCCAAGTGTCGCGAGATCGCGGCGATGAAGCTGGACCCGCTCGGCTCTGATCAGCGAGCGACTGCACTGGCCGACTTGGTCGGTATCGAGTTCGTGGATGCACACGAAGGGGTCCTCGCGCACGGCTTGAAGGCTCGCAACGTGGCATGGGTTTCCCTGCGTCGTATCTCGCTCTTCAACGACATATGCGACCTGCTCACGCACCGCAAGCCGGAGCTGCTCGAGTTTCTGCGGTCGGGAAGTCCGGATTTGGTCGACAAGATGCCTGTGTGGTGGTGTCCGTGGGTGCATGATCTCGGCATCTTTTACGGCATGGCTCGGCACGGCATCTCCGCGTGGGAACGCCTTCTGTTGGATCGCCAACTGCCATTCCATCGCCAAGCACGTGTAAACCACATTCGTCAGGTCTTCTTGGAGGGCACGGACGCGTTCGACGCCGTGTACAAGGATCGGTTCAAGACTGTGGAGGAGGCCAACGCGTGGCTCGCGCGAGTCGTGGAAGAGTTCCCGTCCCTCGCGTTGCTGGAGCGCAAGGTGCACGCGATCTGCGAGCTGCTGCTGCCCGACTCGCCCAACCGATTCGAGGGATTCAGTGTGGCACGCACGGAAGAGTTCACGTTCCCGACGCCAGGCAACGCCGTCGAGATCGAGGTGATGAAGGCGGTGCGTGTTCGTGACCAGACGCCTCGGAACCCATTCGCAGAGCTCACGCAGACGGGCATTGCGCAAGAACTGGCCGCTTTCCTCAACGACTCGACCGAGTGTCAACAAGAATACCTGCTGCAGCTCATGGACTCGAGCGAGAGTACTACGACCAGCAATGGCCACGCCACAGAGGAGCCTCATGCAGAGACGTCGCCTCCTCATCCGACGCCGTCGCCCAAGCGCCACTCCCAGATCCCGATCCACATGTTGGTATCGTAGTCGTGTTTTCGACACTTTCCTAAACTATGATAATCGCATCGATCTCTTTCGAAAAAATGTTTTTTTACAGTTGCTTGGCGTGGACAAACGCACCGGCCTTGGGTTTACCCGTCGGGTCTTCTTCCGAGTTCTTGCGCGAACGCCGCCGCTCGGCCTTGGCCAGCAGCCTCCGTCGACGGATGCTCTTGCGGATGTAGTTCCACGCTATTAGCGCGACCACACTCACCACGCTGAGCAGAGCGATCATCGAGACGGTGTACCTGCGGTACAGCGACGGCACGTAGATCTGCAAGTGGCACGAAAGAAAGTGGCCACTCTCGTCCTCGAGCCCTTGGAATCCATCCACGCAGTCATGCGTACCGTAGACATACCCTGGTGGGATGGATCGACGGAACGGATCCTGCCAGGGCTTCTCACAGAACTCGCCAGTCTCTTCGCACAGTGCCTCGTCGTACTTCTTCCTGCACAGACACGTGCACTTGGCCGGTAGCGTGCAGTTGCCCTGGCCGATCCAAGCACCGTTGACCATCTCTTTGCCCCATCGTCCGCCGTCCGTGCCGCACGGGTCAGCCATAAACTTGAGTACCTTTTCGTCGTCCACAGTGAAGAGTTGGCTGCGCACGGTCGCGTTGATCGACGAGAGCTGGCAGATTGGCTGGCTGCAGTCAAAGCCCGTCCAGCCGTCAGCACACTGGCACACGTCCGGGGCGACACACGTGCCTCCGTTCTTGCAGCGGTAGCAGCCTTCGACGCCGGCTGCCCCACTCACAATGCACAGTGGATCGAACATGCCCTGGATGCACATGGGCACAGCGCAGTCGGCGCCAGTGAACCCAGTGAGTCCTCGTGGTGCTGTCGGGTGCTTGAAGTGCAGGGTGGACTCGACGACGATGCACTGGCACGTGTCCTTTTCCACACAGACGCCGTTGTTGAGGCAGCCAGTCACGACGGAGCCGTTCGCCTGGAGGAAGCGACAGATCGGCACGTTGCAGTCGATGCCCTGCCAGCCATCGCCGCACGAGCACGTGTCTGGTGCAATGCACGAGCCTTTGTTGTAGCACATGTAGATGCCCTCGCCGGGCGCCTGCACACCGTAGGCCCACGAGGACTCGCCCGTCTTGGTGATGTTGACGTCGTTGACACGCAGCGATCGCCCTACTGTGTAGTCACCTTGATCCCACACGAGGTTGCCACACAAGTGCGAGTCCGACGTGCGTCGCGTGTTGAGCGAGTCATTGTAGTTGCGGATGTTGGCGAGGCGCCTCGCGTCCGTCAGGACACTCCTGGGATTGGGCCGAGGGTTCCCCACCGAGCAGCCACTCTGGAATGACTTGCCATCGTTCGACACGAGCTCCTGGTCGAACTGTGGACAGCGGTAGGTGGTACAGGTCGCGTTGCCGTCTTTGCCGCGCCCACGCAGTGATAGAAACGTCTTGCCGTCTCGCACCGTGTTGAGGATGAAGGTCTCGGCTTGTACGCAGATGGGAGTGTTGCAGTCGTACCCAGTGTACCCTGTGAGCTGCGCCTGGCCTTCTGGTGTCTTGAACACTGGCTCACCACCGTTCTCTCGGCCATCCCGCCACTTGGATGACCACTGAGCACAGCGACAGGTATCTGGCGCGACGCACCGGCCACCATTGCGGCACTCCTGGGCACACATCGGGACGGAGCAATCGTGGCCCGTCCAGCCGATCTCACACGTGCACCGATTCGGCAATGTGCAGTTGCCATTGTGGAGACACGGCTGCTCACAGATCGGAACCGAGCAGTCCGCACCTGTCCACCCAGCGGCACAACGGCACGTGTCTGGCGCCACGCACGTGCCGTTGTTGAAGCACCCACGCAGCACGTAATCCACACAGTTGCCAGTCACACTCTGGTTCCAGAACCCTTTGCGTTGTGCTGCTGCGATCGCGTAGGCGACCTGAGGGCGGTAGCTGGCGTCCGTGTCAGTGACCACAGTTACCGTATCAGTGAGCAGATCTTGCATCAATTCCTTGGCACATGTGCGAGCGAATTCGACGAGACACTTGCCCTTCTGCCAGCGTGTGTTGGGGATCCGGGACCACGTGCCTCCACGCTTCCAGCCTTGACGAGTGTTGTCTAGGAGCGGCGTGCTGAGCTCGTAGAGTGGTGGCCAGAACATGCCTTCCCAATACGTGTGGAAGTAGCCGTCGGCTTGGCTGGTCTTGTCCATGTACCCGGAGAAGTAGTTCGGGTGCTCAAAGTAATACTCTGGTAATGCAAAGGGTCCCAATGTCGCTGGCTTCTCCCATTGCGTGATACTGCGGATCGAGCATGCGTACCCACCCTGAGGATCCCCTCCGGCCATCGTGTACCGGCTACCGCCTCGCGTGGCTGTCGTCGTGGTCACCTCCGAGTACGTGATGGTCTCGACGGTCTCAGTGTACTGCGGATTGGGCGTCGGTTGCCGCAGGTCGTTGGCTTCCGGTGGATCAGCGGCAAAGAACGTTGGCTGTGTCGGTGTGTAGTAGCCTTGGGAACATACTGGCGTTCGGCAGTCGAAGCCGATCCACCCAGGCGCGCACTGGCAGATCCCAGGCGCGATACAGCTGCCGTTGTTGGCACATGCGTACACGCCTTGGACAACGCTGCGCTTCTCCACCATCGCCACTTGTCGATCGCTCGCGTGGTTGAAAGGTGGTAGGTATCCGACCTCGGATGCTGTCAGCCCACGCCACACGGCGCCCTGGGCATTCCATGCGTATGGTGTCTTGGGCGAGAAACGATAGAAACCCGTGGTCGTGTTGCCCTCCGTCACGTACTGGTAGTGCGCCAGTGCGGTGTCCCCGAGCTCGATCAACACGCAGCCGTACTGTTGTTGTAGTGGGTCGATGCTCGGGTCCATCACTCGCCCTGTCGTCACGCGTCCACTCCCACCGTACGCAACCTCCACCACCGGACTCGTGAGGCGATTGAGGCAGTCAAACTCTTGCGTGGCCTCACACCACTTGGCCAGGCCACAAGGTACGTAGTTGCTATAGGAGAATGGTCGCCATAGCGCATTCACGTAGCCACTCGGGTGTGGGACGAAGAAGCCTTGGGGACACACTGGCAAGCTGCAGTCGTGGCCACTCCACCCTGCGGCACAGAGACACGTGTGTGGAGCCACGCAAGAGCCGCCATTCAAGCACAGTTGTAGGCAAACAGGTACACGGCAATCATCGCCCGCCCAGTCAGTTGGGCAGCTACAGGTGTCGGGTGCTGTGCAGTTGCCTCCATTGCCACACGTCTGCGTGCACACTGGAGTGGAGCAGTTGGCGTCGAACCAGCCAGACGCACAGGCGCAAGTATCAGGCGCGGAGCAGGACCCTTCATTCGCACACTGCTGCACACACTGGGGTATGGTGCAGGCGGGCAGGCCAGTGTACCCAGGGATACACGCGCAGGTATCGGGGCCGACACAGAGCTGGCGGCCGGTGCACAGTGTGCTGCATACTGGGATGGAGCAGTCGTCCCCGGACCAGCCACTGGGGCAGCTGCAAGTATCAGGAGCGGTGCACACACCTCCGTTCTCGCAGACCTTGGCGCACGTCGCGGTCATCAGTCGAATGCGGTGATTCCTGGTGTCAGCGATGACCAGTTTGTGGCTCCGTGAAAGTCTGTGTTGCTTGAAGACCTCGACACCAAGAGGGCCACTGAATCGAGCGGCGAGGGCTGGCATCGCATCGTTGAATCCACAGCCGCTCTTCAGTTGAGCGGACGGCGCCCCAGCCACCGTATGCACTTCTATCTGAGTGAGTGGATACGCCCTGATGCTGAACAGCCTCGCGGCAGACGTGGGGGCAGCTGGCATGTCAAGCGAGGTGATACCATTCGCACTGGACCCCGTACTGAGACTGGTGTTGAAGAAGTGGATGCCTCGTTCGAGTGTCACCTCAATCAAGCCACCGTCAATGCGGTTGATCACGCCAGCGTGGATGGCTGCCCGGCAGATGGACGACTCGTCCGTGTAGAAGTCTGTGCCGAATATCTCACTGGCTGACGAGGAGTCACAGCCAGCAGGGCAGAAAAGTTTGAGTGTCGTGCCATCTTCTTTGTCTTCATTCTCTTCGACAATCACGGATTGGGCAGCGTCGCGCTTGGATAATGACAAGTCGCCAAGCTCCCATGCATCCACGGGTGGTGAGCCGGTGCAGTCTTTGATCTGGCGGCCACGAAGCACGACGCCGTCGATCGTATCCGACTCTTGTCGCTGGCGATAGTTGTAGTAGATGTTGTTGGTCACAGGCGTCCCACGCAAAAACAACTCGTCCACAGGCGGGTCGTACGAGGAGCAACCACTCGGTAGCAGCACTTCAGTCAGTCGTGTGGAGCACGTGACCGGGCGAGCGACTTGGCTCGCAGTCGAGAGCTGCCGCAGCTTGCAGGAGGTGGGACTCACAACGTACACACGACCGTCAGCGCTGACCGTGACTCCTGCAGGTGCGTGGAACGTCGCTTCGTCGCCATTGCCGTCGACGTTGCCCAGTCTGTTGGAGCCTGCCAGCGTGACCACTCGATGGGAGGACGTCACGCCTTCCAGAACCGACGTGGTGCCGTCGTAGTTGATGCGTCGGATGCGGTGACCATCCGCCACAATCACAGTCGACTGTGGGCCGACGGCCACGTCTCGAGGACTCGTAAACTGAGCGTACGTGAGGTTGCCATCTCGGGATCCCGCAACGCCTCGCAAACATGGAGTCACGCAGCCTGGTGTGTCAGCATCGTTACTGGCGGCGACAGACCCGGCGAGCGTCGTCGTCGTACCATCTGGACTACAATGGTATACAAATGTCAAGATAAATGTGAGAAGGTCCACTCATCCAAAAGGTACCTACTCGATGCGGCGGATGAGATGATTGCCTGTATCGGCCACAAACACGGCACCATTCAAGTCTACGTCAATACCCATTGGTGAATCGAATCGAGAGCTCATAGAGTCACCGTCGGCAAGACCAGGGTGTGGCGCAGCAGGCGACTGGGTCTGGATCTTGCTCTCTACGCCACCACCACAGAGGCCAGCAAAACACGATACGACACCATCCACGATCTTGCGGATACGGTGGTTGCCCGTGTCTGCCACAAATACAATCGATTTGCCGTTGTCCTCGTAGACAGCGATGCCTGCAGGGAACGAAAAGCGCGCGCTAGCCGCCGCGCCATCACGGTACCCCTCAGTTCCATCTCCTGCCAGCGTCGTCACCATTTCCGTCACGGGATCGATCCGTCGAATGCGGTGGTTCTCGGTATCAGCGACGTATACGACCCCAGTCGAGTCAACAGCAACGTCCTGAGGTTCGTTGAACATGGCTGTCGCCAGGGAGCCGTCCTGGAAGCCGGGAACTCCACTGCCTGCAAGTGTTGTGACTTGGCCTTGGGGGCTGCCATCGCCAGAGTAATCGGTAGGATAACTCCATATATCTACGGCGTCGGCGTCTCCGTTCAAGAGGGTACTTGCATCTCCTCGCTCAGGATGCATTCGATACTGAATGACACCGGAAGCCGCTGTGCCCCAGCAGCGCACGGTGCACTTGGTGTAGTCGGTGGCGAACGGCGTGATGCAGTCGCCCCCAGAGATGAACAGGCACACGCCCTTGGCATCCGCGTTGCCGTAATCATACCGGTGGTTGCCACCGACTGCCCATGGCACATCAATCACCGTCGGGATGTTCTTTGGTAGTTGTGTCCAGTCTACACCTTGGATCTGGAACGCACAGGTCGAATCAGTCGCACCGCACGTGATGTCTTCACAGATATGGCACTTGGACTCGACGCCAAACAGTGTACACTTGTGGCGCATGTCCTGGCCATTCGAGTTGGTGCGTCCTTTCCACTCGAGTTGCTGTGCGCTGCGTTTCTGGTACGCAGAGGGCCACCGCGGCTGCTTGACGCGGTCGCACCAGTGCTGGGTTGTCCAAGGACGGCGGATCACCATTCCTGACCCTGGGGTCACCTGAAGGACGAGGCTAACGAGGACGACAAGAGCGATGAGCCCAGTCGATGAGGAGTGACATGTGCGCCATCGCTGTGTACGTGTGCCTTGACGGAGCTGGAATCCAGCGAGCTGTGCATGGCGGCTGTACAGCGTGCGCATGGTCGAAATGGAAAAGTGGATCATGAAGAGACACGGAGATACACTCGATTAAGTACGAGATTGGATTCTGTGACATGTGAGAAACATCTCTGGCCCTCTACGTTCGACGTCGAGACGACGAGGAGAGCAGCACGCATTCCGTCACGTTCAAAGCTGCAAGGAGCCATTGTGGAGTGAGGTGTATTGGTGTTTGCACTGTATCGTATTTAGTCAGTGGCTTCCCTGTGGACCCGATCCGTTCCGCCACGAGCAGCTAGCTCCCCTCGCTGCCTTGCTTCGAGCTCTATCGGCAACCACTCTCACGACACCACGTCGTCGTCGTACTGTACTCCTGCTCGGAGTGACGGTCTTGTCTCGCTTTATGGCGTGGGTGAGTATCTTCATGTTCATTTTCACCCAGTTCTTGTGGCGAAACAACTTGGAGGCATACATTCATTCTTCCAAGACGACCAACACTCTCCTCCCGAGGAGCTCTTTCCGACCCACACTTGCAATAATGCTGGTGACCGTCGGCGTCGTGTGCCGCGAGCAGCCAGCGATCGCCGCGCTTCCGCACGCAGTCGCACTCATCGCACGGTACATGGACTACTCGAAGAGATGGACAGTCGAAAGCGCTGCAGAGCGTGGCTTCGTTCACTGGCTACAGACCGCTGCCGACCGCAAAAAAGCGAGGAGTCGTCGTGGCTCGCGTACACTGCCGTTTGATTTCGCCGAGGCCGTGAGTCTGGCTGCAGCCCATGGTCACGTCCAAGTGATTGCGTGGCTGGTCGCGTACCGCTCCTCGACCATCGTGCCGCTCGCAGCCATGCTCAAGGCAGCAGCTCATGGGCAGCTCCATGTCATCCACTGGCTCCACGACCAGCACAAGGCAGTGGGCTCACCGTCGGTGATGGATCTGGCGGCGACCAATGGCCATCTAGAGCTCGTGCAGTGGCTGCATCATCACCGCAAGGACGGCTGCACGATCGCAGCGATGAACGGCGCAGCGGGGGCTGGCCACCTCGGCATTGTCAAGTTTCTCCATTGCCATCGAAACGAAGGATGCACTGTACACGCCATGATGCTGGCGGCGAAGAATGGTCACTTGAATGTTGTTCAGTGGCTCCACGAGAATCGACCAGAGAGCGGTTCAAACCGAGCAATGAACATGGCGGCGACGAATGGCCACCTCCACATTGTCCAGTGGCTTCACGCGAATCGACCCGAAGGATGCACCCCAGCCGCAATGAATGGCGCGTGTGAGAATGGACACCTTGCCGTGATTGAATGGCTCCATCAAAATCACACGGAAGGATGCACCGACCAGGCACTGTGGCATGCAGCCGAGTCCGGCCACCTCCACGTCCTCCAGTTCCTACACAAGCACTACGAGCGCCACTTTACCACGACGGCTGTGTTACCGATGAACTCAGCCATCTCATCTGGTAAACTGGAGGTCGTGCAGTGGTTCCACGCTGTACGGCCCCAGGATGCCATCGGACGAGACGAGATCGACCGCGCGGCTGCTCGTGGCCACCTGCACATCGTCCAATGGCTCCATGAACATCGCACTCCTGACGGCGCAGGATCTACCACCAAGGCGATGGACATGGCGGCGTGCAATGGCCACTTGGATATGGTCAAATGGCTACACGAAAATCGATCGGAAGGTTGCACGACCGACGCGATGGACTTGGCGGCCAAGGGCGGCCACCTTGACATCATCCAGTTTCTCCATCTCCACCGGGAAGAAGGATGCACCACTCACGCGATGGATAATGCTGCAGCGTTTGGGCACCTTGATGTCGTGCAGTGGCTGCATGTCAATCGCGTGGAAGGCTGCACGACAGCATCGATGGATGCTGCGGCTAGGACTGGAAACCTGGAGATGCTCGGGTTCCTAGGTAGCCACCGCACGGAAGGCTGCTCGCTGACTGCGCTGTACGGAGCAGCTAGCGGTGGGAGGCTGCGTGCTGTCCAGTGGCTAGTACTGCACCGTCCTGCAATGTGTGATGTACCTGATGTCCTGCGCAATGGCGTGGCCGCCGCCCAGCGAACGCGAAAGCACGAGGTCGAGTCGTGGTTGCTTCAGAGACTCCAGGGCATGGTGCATGCTCCCGCTGATGGCGCAGAAGAGCATGAGGATGACGACGTTTGACGAAACACACGTGAATATATATATATTTTTATGAATAATTATTAGGCCGCCCGCTGTGCTGGCGTCGGGTCGTACTGACGGTACATGTCGCCGATGTCTTCGCTACTCGCTTGGCGGTAGAATTGCCCTGCTGCAGTAGTATCTGGTCGGCCACCATCGTCATCGTCGTCATCGCCATGATCATCATCTAGCAGATTGGGGTCGCTCTGGTTCGCGACGGCTTGGAGCTGTTCCTTGAACGCCTGCTCGTGGTGGTTCTGGTGCTTGGCGGCGTGGATCGCTTCCACCATGCGCTCTAGTTCTCGTTCGGCAGCTTCGTCCTCGTCGTCGTCGTCTTCAATCAATCGCGCGATCTCCATCTCGTACCGCGCGAGATCGCAGAACGCAAAGAGCACCGCGACTTGGAGCGCGGGGCCTTTCTTGATGACCATGTCCTCATCCCACACGAGAAACGCCAGCGCGTAGCCGTACGTCACGAGCTTGAGGATGCGCAGGTTGCGGTCCAGGTTCTCCGGGGAGGGCGCGATCTTGGGTGCCACGCGGTGGCCGAACGCCAGCACGAGTCCCCAGACGAGAGGGATCCATGCCATGCGCGTCATGTACGAGAGCTCCTCGTCATCGCGTTGCGTCGGGTCGACAAACTCAAAGAGCGAGACCACGAGCGCCAACGAGAGGTACAACTCGAGCCCAGAGACCACGAGGATCTTGAGCGACTGCTTGGTGATCGTATCCTCGAGCTGCAGGAGCTGGTCGCGGATCGCGCGCAGCTCGGCGCGCTTGAGGCTGAGCAAGGTCATTTTCGTTCCGACTCGACACTTCTGCCTGATGCCCATAATCGGGTTTAACAGGAATCATTCGTACTTAGAAGGATGTGGGTCCGCTTTTACCGAACTGAACTGTATGGTCTTTATTACAGTACTAGCCATAATAGTGCGCGGTCCAATTGGTGACAGTTACTATCGAGCAGAACTGAACGTGGCGACAATGGGGAAGCGACGCGAGATGTCCAAGATGCTCACCGTATCCGACGGATACTGGTACATGTTCCACAAGAAGCGGCTCTTCCGCTTCTGCTACGCGATGCTCTCGTTCTTTGTGAGCTTTGCGCTGGTCGTGACGTTCTTCAAAGTCGGCGCCGGTACCCAGTTTGCACCGGACTACATCAAGGAGAAAATCAAGTACACAGGCGCCGAGCTCGAGGAGAACGAGCAGCTTCTTCGGTATATCTACGTGTTCTACCCTTCACCGCTGTTTTGCGCGTGGTTTGTCGTGTACTTTGGCCAGTTTTTCTTCTGCTGGAAGATCAAACGCTTGCGCAAGGCCCGAAACTACAAGTACAACCTGCTGCTGGCGATGATCGTGGTCTCGTGTCTCTACGCGATTCTGTTCAAGATGGTGCTCCAGATGGACGTGATCGATGGCCCCAAGTTTCGCGTCGCGATAATCCTGCTCTTCTGTGAAGTCTGTCTTGTCGGCATCGAGGTCTTTGACATGCACAAGATGCGCAGGGCACGCCACGAACGAAAGCGATTGCTCCGCAAGGAACTAGAAATGGAAGCCGAGATCCAGCGGCGAATCGCGGCGGGTGAATCCATGGAGGAAGGCGCACCACGTCAACCTCGTGAGCAACACGCATTTCCGTTTCCACGGTGGCACAGCCAGCAGCCAAAGCAGCAAGGTGTGCTGGTGTAGTCTATTCCTGTAATATAGCCACAACAAATGAATAACCCGAATGATTCCATTTTACGGTGGGAATGGAGCATCACCACACTGGAAAAATACACATAGACAACCTTGTTTTGCCAAACGAGAATGCATGTCTGTCCACCATCACTCCGGGGGTGCCTTCTTCCTTCTCCTCGACGCTGTGCAAGTGCGCTCTGATTGATTTGGGTGGGAGTCACACCCATCGGGAGGCGCCGCCTTATTATAATAGCGAATTCGGCATCGCACATACAGTGTACTCCAAATCGCCCCCAGTATAGAGCATGGGCAACTCCGCCAGCGCTCCGCCTCGTCGAGAGACGCGCACGTTCACAGGTCCACAGGCCATTCCCGGTCGCAACACCGCGCGCCTCCAAATGATCCCGGACGAGTACTCGACGGTCGCACAGGTCACGGCCGGTATGTTCGTACTGTAGATGGCTTCATTCCATGAAATGAAATCCATCCACGGATCACACGCGGACTGACATAGTGTGTGAACAGCGCTGCGGCGCAACGGCCTCGAGAGCTGCAACCTGATCGTCGGCATTGACTGTACGTCGTGTTTTTAAAAAAACCGTTGATTCATTTCCCCGAGATCGTGTGATGATCCAATGATCATACCATACAGTCACCAAGTCGAATGAATGGAGCGGCAAGCGCACATTCGGCGGCCGCTCGCTGCATACCCTCGACGATCCGACCGTGACCAACCCGTACGAGGACGTGATCGAAAGCATCGGCCAATCGCTCTGCGATTTCGGTACGTGTGCTACGTTCATGCATCGAATGATAGTATTATTATAGTAGTATGAACCCTTCCATACTATTGGATCGATGCCAACCCAATACTCCAATCCGCGCAGACGAAGACAACACCATCCCCGTGTTTGGGTTTGGCGACGACGTCACGGCCGACAACAGCGTCTTCACGTTCATGAAGGAAGGCCAGCCAGGGTTCCCATTTGAATCGATCCGCGCGCGCTACCGCGAGATCGTGCCCAACGTTGTCATGGCTGGCCCCACATCCTTCGCGCCCATCATCAACCAGGCCGTCAACATCGTGAATCAAACCGGCCAGTACCACATCCTCGTGATCATCGCCGACGGCCAGGTCACACGCTCGGTGGATATCCCGGCCCACGCCATCAGCAAGAACGAGAAGGAGACCATCGATGCCATCACGTACGCCAGCCATTTCCCACTGAGCATCGTCATGGTCGGCGTCGGCGACGGCCCGTGGGAATCGATGCTGTACTTTGATGACTACCTGATCGACCGCAAGTTTGACAACTTTCAGTTTGTCGAGTTCCACGTACGTCGAGCTCTGTACCACGAGTCCTACCGTACTGTACCCACTGACGCTGTGTGTATGCGTGGTGCTAACACGGATGACAGAAACTCGCCGCGCGCGCGCAGACACGACCACAACAAATGGCCCAGTTTGCACTACAGGCACTGATGGAAGTGCCCCAGCAGTACCAGATCATCAAGCAGATGGGCTACCTCAACAAGGGCCCGTACCAGTTCGCCAGCAACGTGCCCGAGGTCATGGTGTTCCCCACGCCGATGCCAGTCGTCCCCCCCCACACACACACGTACCCGCTGTACCCAGCCAGCACAGCGTCGGGTGGCTGCAGCACAAACTACTCGCTAGGACCAGCGCAACCACGGCCGCCTCTGGTCACGGAGAACCCACCGCCATCGTACAACGACGTCGTGGCCAGAGCGTACCCGGTGGGCGCGTCTCCGTCGGCCCCACCTCGCATCGAGAGCAGTCCCCCCATGCAAGGCATGCCCGTCGATCGAGCAAGCCCATCCGCATTCGCTCCGACGATGAGCGGACGTCCCGGCATGCCCGGCCGCCAGCTCTCCAGGGCGGAGCTGGAACTCAACGTCCTGCAAGAGGCGTTGCTCTGCAGCATTTGCGAAGACCGAAAGAAGGACACGGTGTTTCAGTGCGGCCACGAGACATGCAGCCACTGCTCGTCGCTGCTCACCCAGTGCCCCACGTGTCGGCAAGAGATCCAGGCGCGTATCAAACGCTTCGGTCTATAGAGTGTTGTTTCGGCGATCGAACGATGCTCGCAGGATCACAGAACCGTGTACCCTACCGTACTAGTAGTAGTGCCCACCCGCCGTGAGGGACACGGGCATGGAATACAGTAGTGGGGAAGTATTAATAAATTTATGTATGCATCCCGTACTGTACCGGTACAGTCTTGCAGCAACGTTATTACTCGATGAGCCTGGCCAGGATACCGTATTACTAGTATACTACATACTACTTCGTGACTGCAACGCCACGATGGCAGGGCAGACAGACGCGCCATGAGATCGTCCTGCCGTCCATACCGTACTGTGTGGGAAGAACAACGAGTGCACGTTGGCGGGAGCTCTTCGTCTGGTTGCAGGGATCTCTGGGTCTTGCGTCAGTCGCGCGTGGTGTTCGAGGCGTCGTCGAGTGAGCGAGCGGTGCCACTCTCGACTTCAACGTGTCCGTCCATGCTCCCAGTGTCAAGTGCACAACACAGGAGAGTGGTTCGACTGGCTTGACTTCACACTATTAATACTACGTAGTATTATTATAATAATAGTACTGTATAAAAATCGGTAATACAGGGAGCTCCACTGCCACGTATGTGTGAGAGTGGAATTCAACAGCTCCTTTTTTAAAGGTCATCGCGAGTGTATTTTAGATGGGCGTGGCCAAACACCAGTGACGTCGTGAGCTGGATTCCTACGGTACTACCAACCGTAGGCACATACCTGGCCCCCTCCATGCTCTTGGCTATTTAATAGGACGATTGCTCCGAGTCGGACTCGTGCTTGACGCTCTTGACGGGGCTGGGACTGCCGCTGGCGTTGGAGGACGTGGCACCGTCGCGCTTGGCGCCGTGGCGAATGCACACGCCGTTGCGCACGGCGCCCTTGTCGCAACCGTCGGTCTGGCACCGCTTGCCACCGCCGTGGGACACACACAGCGCCCCGCCGACCGCCGACTTGGCACAGCCGTCGACCTGGCACCGTTTGCCGCCGCCATGGGCGATGCAGTAGCCTCCAAGCAGCGCTGTCTTGGCGCAGGCACTCGTCTTGCACTTGCGGCCACCACCGTGGGCTGAGCAGTAGCCACCGACCAGCGCCGACTTGGTGCAGCCTTCCTCACTGCAGCGTTTGCCTCCACCGTGGGAGATGCACAGTCCACCTTGCTTGGCACTCTTGGTGCAGTCCTGAAACGAGCAGCGTTTGCCGCCGCCGTGGGAGATGCAGTAGCCACCGGTCTTGGCGCTCTTGTTGCAGTTCTCTGCGCGGCAGAAGCGGCTCTGCTTGTGGTACTTGCAGAACGACCCTGGCGGCCCACGGATTGTGCGGTAGCAGTCTGGCTTGGCACACACCGTGTTCAGGATCGAGTTGACGGCGAAGCCGGACGACGTCGTGGCGGGCGGCTTGCTGGCACCAACGTTGGCGTCTTGGATCGCCCCGTGATGGTACGCGTTCTCCTTGGCTGGCGAGGCGATGGTGTTGCTGTTGGCGGGTGTGTTTTCGGTGTTGTCGTTGTTGATGATGAAGCTGAGACTCATGGCGGCGATGCCACCGGTGGTCGCGGTGCCCGGGCTCGGCGAGCCGGTGCGGCTGCCGGCGGCCTGCTTGAGCGGCGGTAGTTGCAGCGGGTGGCTGCACGCGGCGGGGGGCGTCTCATGCTTGCACTCCTCGTCGCTGCTGCTGGCCATGCCTCTGAGCACGAGGCTCGCGTCAAGAATCTTGGTGAGCTGCGAGAGTTGGATGGTCGGGTGGTGGTGATGGTGGTGGGTCTTGCTCGTGGCCACGTGGCGGTGGTGGCGTGTCGGCGATCGGTAGCTGGCGTCGCTGTTAGGGTCAAGGGGAAAGGAGCTCGAGCCTCCAGTATGAAGCAGGGACAAGGCACCACTGGCAAACATGAAAGCTGTCTCTCTCGGTCGGTTGGTTGGCGGTCGATCGATCGGCTTGCTCGGGAGGTGGCTACACTTGGTTCCGTGGTCGAGGTGCGATTGGATACTGCTGTCGTCGGCGGAGGCGTCGGCGATTGGCAAGATGCGATATAATAGCACTCGAATACTGGAGGAGGGGGTAGCAGCGGGCAAGGGATCGATCGACGAATCGGCCGAGTTGTTCAATCACGTGGTCGAGCGGAGGAGCTTGTTGGGGGGAGAGGACGGAGGCGGAGCTCGCGTATGAGGGTGGGAAGTAAATGACCGCGCGGGGCCAAGTAAGGGGAGTGGTGGGGAGGGAAAAAAAGCTAGTACAGCTTTGTGCTGTGGCGGTGGCCTCTCTCGAGTAGACCGCTTGACTAAGGCGCCAAGAGTCTAACGAGGGGGAGGAGGAGAACCCAGTCGCACCAACAACACACACAGTGCGCTTCCGAATGGCGCGCAGTGGACGTGTGGGGGACGAACGAAATTCTCAAAGTGAGCGACGACTTTGTCCACGGAGGAGGATAAACTTTATCATGAAGAGGCGGAGGCGGAGAAGAGGAGCGGAAACCGCAGCCCTTATTCAGTCACGCGAGGACAAACGCGAACCTTGACTGCACGACGCGCCGGGTCGACTCGGCGAGCGAACGAAAGGAAAGAAGGAAAAAAAAGCCAGGGCCCACGATCGCACATTTGCTCTGAACCGCCGCGTGCCGCAGCAACACCACCGACGAGTCGTCGGTGACAACGAGCGCGCGGTCGCTTGTGCGCCGACGAGGTGGGACCGCCACGCACAGCGTCGGTTCGAAATGCCAGGGAGCACGTGGAGACGAGCCGCGATTGGTTTCTCGCGACACCAGATGGACCGGCTATGTCAGCGGATTTGCAACTGCAATACGTATTCACTTGAGCCAAGTCAAACCGTTTAATTTTGATCGTGGACCAGGCCCTGGATACAGTACACAACTTGTGTAACACAAGACTTGCCCCACAACGCAGAATTCAATTGGGAACGGTTCCCAAGATGAAGAACCAAACTGGAGAACGATCTACATAGAACGAGATGCCGAGAAATGTGGAAGGTCAATTTGGTCAGTACCCGCATGAGATCTACGCGTTGTTGATCGACAACACGACCGTTCGTAGCAGCATTATTTTAATAACGCTTGTCGTGTCGTCCACCAACGGTATTAAAATACCGTTGGTGTACGACACGACAAACGTACAGTAACAATGCCATGTCGTCGCACTCTGAACAGCAATGCGGGCGTGCGCCGACGTCGGCACGATGTGCTGTTCCCTGAGAATGTGATCAGCAGTGACAACAACGTAGCACCAGCGGCATTTTTCTGTGGAAAATGAACATCCATGTTTCCAAGTGAAGTGCGCTTTCGCGCGGTCCGTCGTGTGTTGCTGTGTTGCTGATGTGATGATACACCCACTGAATGCTGTGTTCTATTGAAGCCGTTAACCACTCACCATTTAGTTGGTGTTGTCGAGGCGTCTCCTGTGCTTGCACACTGTGGACACGTCGCTACGGTCAACAATCACACGTCTTTGATTGCATGATTTCAGAACGCACGCGGAGAAACAGGGAGGACTCTCATGGCTAGCTTTCATGAGTGTGTCTGTGGATGATATCCATGACGGTGTAGCAGCCTGCTACTCCATCAGCCCAAGGGGCTTTACTACAGTAGCGGACCCATGGACGTTGACGATTTTTTGCTGCGATTTTCTCGAAGAATGGTCATAAGATAAACGCCAGACGCTATAGCAAACGATCACGAGATGAGAAGATGCACAGTGTACATTGGCGAGATTAAGCTGGGCAACTTCAGGTCGATATGTACGGGGACATCAGCCCAGCGAAAGGTAGGGCGTGGTGTCATATGGCGCTGCAACCCTGGTGGAGTGGGTCTCTCCAGTGGCAGGAGTCGGGATGGATGTGTAAATCTCTTCCCGAGACCGCCATGCTCCATACCACTTACTGATCTGGTCCAGGCCACCCAGGCCAAGGAACTCGTGGATTTGGTGGAGAATTATTTATCCAAGTCTCAATCCACACTCTCTCCAAGTTGGAATCCAACCCGCAGAGACACGATTGTGATTGATCACTTGGTGGGATCGCATGTGAATGCCCACCCAGTTCTTGGCATGGCATCCTTTGCGAATGCTTTCATTCCTGCTCACCCAAGTGGGCCAGATTGCTGCGCTTGACTTTCACAGCTTGCACGACGTCTCTTGGATCCATTACACACGCCCTGCTCTGATTTCGATGCGTCCTACTCATGCACCTCTCTAGCATTACTCACCTTGCCCAAGCGCGCCACAAAAGAAAGTGTTCAGACAGCAACTATGCACAAATAAACCGGTATGCCACACATATATATACCGGTATATATGTGCTGTTGAAGTGGACACAAATGTCCAGGTTCAGAAACCGGTTTCCATACTGGTATTTCTTTGGATGCTTGGGCAATCCTCTCTCTCGTCGGGCACTTTACATGCATTCCGTGTTTCTTGTGGTTTCCCCAGCGGCACCATCGCTCATCACTACATAGTTGCCCCCTCAACATCCACGGCATGCTGCGCCGCGCGCTGCTCGCCCCCGTGACCCGGCGACTGCTCCCTTCGCACCGCGCCTTCCACGCTCGCTCCTCTCTCGCCATGGCGCGCGTGCTCTGCAGCGACCCGATCGACGCCGTGTGCCCCGAGATCCTCCGCGCCGCGGGCCATGACGTGACGGTCGCCCCGTCGCCGCTGGACCACGCCTCGCTCCTGCAGCAGGTGCCCGACTACGACGTGCTGGTCGTGCGCTCGGGCACCAAGGTGGACCGTGCCGTGCTGGACGCCGCCACCAACCTCCAGATCATCGGCCGCGCCGGCACGGGCGTGGACAACATCGACGTGGTCTCGGCCACCAAGAAGGGCGTGCTCGTGATGAACACGCCGTTCGGCAACACCATCTCAGCCACCGAGCTCACGATGGGGCTCATCTCGACCGTGTCGCAGCTCGGATCGTTGGCGTCGACGTCGACGTCAGGGTGCGAGCCGCGCGTGTCTGAGATCCACGACAAGACCATTGGCATCATCGGGCTCGGCCGCATCGGCCGCGAGGTCGCCAAGCGCTGCAATGCGTTCGGCATGAACGTGATCGGCTACGACCCGATCTACTCGGACGCGAGCGCCAAGGCCAACGGCATCGAGCCCGTCGCGCTGGCCGAACTCTTTGCGCGCAGCGACTACATCTCGCTCCACGTGCCGCTCAACGCCAACACCAAGGAACTGGTCAACATGGAGCGCCTCGCGCTCTGCAAGGACGGCATGCGCATCATCAATGGCGCGCGCGCTGGACTCATCGACCACGCCGCGCTGCTGCGTGCCGTCGAGAGCGCCAAGGTGGCCGGGGTCGCATTCGATATCCTACCGCCGTCGCCACCCACTGACGTCTGGACCCAGCTACTCGCCCACAAGAACGTGATCGCGACGCCACACATTGGTGCATTGACCGCGGATGCGCAGCAGAACGTCGCGCGGGATCTCGCGTACAAGATTGACGACGCGCTCGTCGGCAAGTCGTTCAAGGGCGTTATCAATGCACCCAACATTGACTTTGGCCGTCGCGAAGAGCACCTGCCATTCCTGTCGCTCGGTGAAAAGCTCGGTAGTCTCCAGGCGCAGCTGCTGGACGATAGCCGACTGGCACGTGTGCTAGTGATCTCAGAAGGACGACGCCTGACGTTGGATGAGCTCTCGGGTCAACTTGTGAGTGGTGTGATGAAGGGCCTGCTGTCACACATGCTGGAAGAGGAGGTGACATTCTCGAACGCCAAGCACCTTGCGGAAGTCATGGGCATCCAGGTCGTCGAGCACAAGCACGAGGAAGCGAGCACCAGCAGCTACTCGAACCTGCTGACGGTCGTGTTCGAGAAGGAGAACGGCACGTCGACCAAGATCACCGGCACCGTGTATGGCAAGTCACAGCTGCGTCTCGTGGGCTTCAACGACCTGAGCATGGATGCGATTCCTAGCGGATCGATGCTGCTCTTCCACAACAACGACGAGCCAGGGGTGCTGTGCTCGGTGACGTCGGTGTTGGCGCACAACCAGATTAACATCGGCTGCTTCGGCCTCGCGCGCGAAGCCATGGGCGGCTCGGCCGTGGGCGTGCTCAACGTTGATGACCCGATCCCAGACCACGTCGTCGACGAGCTCGAGGCTCTCGGCAAGGTGAGCAACATTCGCCGTGTGAACCTGCTTGAGTTCAACGCAACGCCTGGCGGCCGCTGGGCTCGATTCGCCTCGGCGAAGACGGAGGCTTCTCCGAGCGAAGGTGAGACCATTGTGGTGCACCACACGAAGCCCGAGGTGAAGCCAGGGTCGCCAAACTTTGGCTCTGGTCCGTGCAAGAAGCGTCCTGGATATTCACTGGCCAAGATTTCGGATGTGTGCCTTGGCCGCAGCCACCGTTCAATGTTGGGCAAGGGTCTTCTCGAAGAGGCTATCGTTCGCTCGAAGAAGGTGCTTGGACTGCCAGAGGATTACCTCCTCGGTATCGTGCCAGCGTCGGATACCGGTGCGTTCGAGATGGCGATGTGGAGCATGCTCGGCGAGCGCCCGGTGGACGTGTGCTACTGGGAGACGTTTGGTCAGGGCTGGTTCAAGGACGCGACGACGGAGCTTTGTCTCGACAACGTGACCGAGATCAGCGCGCCCTTTGGAGAGCTGCCGGATCTGTCGAAGGTGAACAAGGACCACGACATTCTCTTCACGTGGAACGGCACGACCAGTGGTGTGCGTGTGCCGAACGGTGACTGGATCGCAGATGACCGTACGGGTCTCGTGTTCAACGACGCGACGTCGGCTGCGTTCGCCATGGATATCCCGTGGCACAAGATCGATGTGTGCACCTTCAGTTGGCAGAAGGTCCTCGGTGGCGAAGGCGGCCACGGTGTGCTCATCTTGAGCCCGCGTGCGGTCCAGCGCCTGGAATCCTTCGTCCCAAAGAACCGTCCGATGCCCAAGATCTTCCGCCTCACCAATGCCAAGACAGGCAAGTTGAACCAGGGTATCTTCGACGGCAGCACCATCAATACGCCATCGATGCTCTGTGTCGAGGACTACCTCGACGCTCTGCGCTGGGCGGAGAGTGTGGGCGGCACCCCTGGTCTCATCCAGATTTCCAAGCGCAACCTCAAGGTCATCGAGGACTTTGTGACTGAGAACAGCCGCTGGATCAAGTTCCTCGCGGCGACCAAGGAGATCCGCTCCAACACGTCCGTGTGTCTCCAGTTCACCGACCTCACCAAGGACCAAGTCAAGCAGCTCACGAAGCTGCTCGATCGTGAGCAGGTGGCTTATGATATCGGCTCGTACCGTGACGCACCGCCAGGTATCCGAATCTGGTGCGGCGCCACGGTCGAGACCAAGGATCTCGAGGCACTGATGCCCTGGATCAAGTGGGCCTACCAGGAAGTCAAGGCCATCGCGGCGGTCGCCGGGGATAACTAGAAGCAGTGACCAAGATGAGAGTACTTAGTAGTGTACAGTACGCTGGTGCCGCTCGACACACGCGTCATTGGTCGAGTTCCACCAGTCTACACGACCCGAAAATGAAAGAAATATGGCACCCCAATTAGACTTGTGGAGTCATGTCTGTCACCAAAAAACCACTGTATCATGTTTACTCGTCCACTAAACTATCATATTTAAGAGGTTCATCCATACAAGGATGACGAATTTTGCATCGTCTCATCCACCCAGTAAAGGAAGGGTATCAATAATAAGAGGTGAAGCCACGTTTTTTGTACTATTAATAGCGGGACGTATTTTAATACGCCACCGCTAGTATTAATACTAAAATACATGTGGGCCCAGTACGTGGCCTCAGTGGCTCGCGGCATGGTGGGCGGCGACTGCAGCCCCTGGATAAAGCACCGGGTAGCGAGGAAGCCCATGGATCGTGAAAACAGTCATCGCTGGGATCCGTGCGGCTCCTATTATCCAAGACCGCCAGACCTTTCCTGATCACCACTGTATCACGTTTGATGCGATTTCTCTTCTTTGCGACATCAGTTTAGAGGGGGCATTTCGATTTTTTGGGACCGGAGGAAGTATTGTCGAGGCCAGTCGGCTCCCATTCGAAAAGTCAGCCAACCCACACAAATACACAAGGCAGGGCATGTCGCACGACGAATCCAGCACAGCCAGCAAGCATCCTTTCCGCCGAGTGCTTTATCTCTCCGAGGATCTGCTCGCGTGGCGCGAGAGCCGCGGGATCCGCCGAGAGCCGACCACAAACGTGCCAGGTAGCGTATCATCTCACCCACACTCAGCGACCACGATCGCATCGCACACAGTATCTCTCCACTCACCTGGATTCATTTGCTCTTGGAATTCTGTCTCTCTCTCTCTCTGTGTGTGTGGATGTGTGGGCGATGTGGTATTCATGCCACTACGCAACTGCAGTGGGTCCTCCAAATGGACCGGAGCTCAGGGCAGAAGGACCAGCGGAAAACGTCTTGGAAGACAGCACACATGGTGATGGAGGAGGTGATGCATCCGTGGCTGCTAGCCAGCGAGCAGGTGCGACTCGCATCGCACAGGGAGCAGAGGGCGACCGTGACAAAAGTACCCAAGTCGATCCCAGTCCACCCGAGTCACGATCACCCACTCGACGACAGCAGGCAACTCCTCACTACCATCCGTACGGAGTCGCCAGTCGTCAGCGCACTCTGCAGGCTTCGCCACTGACCCCTGTCATACCGGCAAACGTCCGCCTCCACTCTTCGAGCAACACTGGTTTTCCCAGGCATGATCGTGGGGCTCCAGTGTCACCGTTTTCAACGGTTTATGGGAATGAGCTGCGTGATCCGAGGCTTTCTCCCGTTGTTGATAGCATTGGCAGTCCCCAGCGAGCGAGGGGATCCACCCAAATCAACCAGGTACTGTACGCCAGTGTGCAACACCATTTTACGCAGCTTAGCTCACCACCGCCTCTATATAATATATATTATATACTGTACTATCACGCGATGCAGGCACACCTGCAACCACCGAGGCAGATTGGCCAGTCACCAAGCGAGCCGCAGTGCAGAATTGGTTGGTGCACTCGGCCCGCGCAGCGGCTCGGTCTCTGTTGGACCCATGGAGGAGGTACAGTACATTTCATCGACGATCTCAACTTTACGAGGGAGTGAGACACCAGCAACACGACGCCCGCTTATTGACGCAGGGAGGACGTGCCAGCGTGTGGACTGTCAGCTACCAGCGATGTCGGAAGCCGACTTCTGTCAAGCCCACGCCCGGTAGTGTCGAAAGAACACTGGTGTTGCGTGTGTTGCAATGTACGACCGAAGTAGATTGAATTATAATTGAGATGTATCGGGATCAATTCTTGTCATCGCGACCGGAAAAGTGCGGGGTTGGCATCGATGCATGATGATGCTACAGGAAAGCGAACATCACTACGGGTTCGCGTGTTTGGCCCGACGATGAGCTTCGGCCCTCTTAGCGCGGTGCCACTCCGCGTGAGCTGTATTCTCGCCATACGTTCGTAGTCGTACCCCGCAAGCTGGAACACAGCACACGAGATCGACTTCTTCTTCGTCTTCGGACGACGACGATCGAGATTCCTGGTCCAACGCATTGTCCAATCTGTTGCAAGGAAGCTTGAAACCTGGCCGAACCGCACCGTCGTCAAGATCTCTCCATGTACTACTCTTGACACGCCCAACAAGTCGATTCCCTTCGCCGCCTTGTCGCTGCTGTAATAATTGTGCATGAGTTTGTTCGTGGGATCGATGAGCCATCCCAACTGCACACCGTGCGGAAAGTACTCGCGCCGCATCTTGCGATCGAGAACATCCAGATTGGAAGCAGGGCCGATGAGGGTGTCGATCTCCACCACGGACGTCAGAGCAAAGGGATATCCACCTCGAGTCCTTTGCTTGGCCTCCACCCGCTGCCTTGAATGATTTCGAGGTGTGTCGGCTACATCCGAGACCCGGAGCGTTGTGCCATCCAAGACGTATTCGCCTTGCGCATTGGTCACTCTCCCACGATGGCCACTCCACAGCGTCCAGTTCATGAGCGCTTGGATGTTCACTGGCCCGATGACACAGCGTCCGACCACCACCGTCCACACGGGCACAAATCGGCCTTCGTCGACGAAGAATTCACGCTGCGCACCAAGGTCGGGATGGACGAGCGGACCGTGCGTGGCCACGTACTCGTTCAGCTGCTCCAGGGACACACGAGGGTAGTCCTTGACACGACACAGAGTCTTGTTCGACGTCCGGTCGTGGACAAGCACGTCTTCGTGCTTACCTGTTGACACGGTCATCGTCAATCAGTGTGCTCGAACAGGAGCTCTTCAACATCAGCGTGGTGCCATATGTGTGATTTTACACCTAAACAACGAGTACTTTCGTAATTCACAATCGTTCACTTTACCGTCCTCCCCTGGTTAACTTGCCACCAAACCACTCGTCCCACGCCCCCAAGAGCAACAACATGGGTCGCTCTCACGGCGCGCGTGGACCGCCTAGCGGCGGCCGCGGTCACCACCACCATGCGCAGCACCAACCTCCGTACCACCACAGTTACTCTGGCCCTTCACAAGGCTTCCCTCCTCCTCCTCCAAGTGCATCCGCTCCTCCTCCTCCTCCTCTCCCTCCACGGGGTCGATCCGCGTCGCTGGAGCGCGACATTGTCGCGTTCGTCAACGCGCTGCGCGCCAGCCGCTCGGACCCACAGGCGCCTGCGAATGCGCTCAACATGCGCGACGTCTTGCATGCGATTTGCGCGCAGTTCAGCGCCGCCACATTGGAGGAGCTGCTCGGCGTGCCCCCGCACCAGGTGCCCATCTTGCGCCAGCTCCAGATCCAGCACGAGCGCGTGTGGAGCTTCGTCACGTGCTACACGCACGCGCGGCGCATCCACACGCTGCATGAATGCCACCTCGCGTTCCTGCAGCAGGAAGGGCTCCGCCATTTTGGCGAGCTGGGCATCGGCAACTCGTTCCTCCATACGGACGCCGTGCAGACGCTGTACCACGCCCCGGCCGTGATCTACCCGCTCACGACCAAGGACGTACTCACGGCGTTCCGCCAGTTTGAAAGCGTGATTGGCCATGACGCGTTTGGTGCTCGCGGAGGAGGAGACCGAGGAGGAGGAGACCGAGGAGGGTACAACCGCCCGCCACCACGGGTGGACCGCGACCAGTTCAAGCAGTTTATCGCACAGCAGCGGCGGCAGCCTAGCACCGAGGCCATGGGGCTCCACATCGACGCGGACGGGTTTGGTCCGTACATTGCGATGCTGCGGCGCGTGGCCAAGAAGGAGCAGCGCGAGATCCAAGAACTACAGGATGAATTCAACAAGGGCATCGCGGACCGTGTGTTTGAGCTGTCCAAGGCCAAGTTCTCGGCCGAGAACCGACAGCAGGCGCTGGACCAACTGCTGCAGCGAACCAAGGAGGACCGCGCCAAGGAAGAGGAGCGGACGGGGAGTCGTAGTACTAGTACTAGTACTTCACACGGACGCCGCCTGAGCGCCAAGCAGGCGACGGCGACGCTGTCGTCGCTGTCGCTCGAGATCCTCAACCGCGTGACCGACGTGGACGTGTACCTGGACAACGTGCTGCAGTGGAAGGCGGCGGACGAGCGGTTCAAGGGGCGCGTCGCCGCGCACCAGATCGCCGACACGGACCAGAAGATCCGCACGCAGCTGACACAGTTTTTACTGGCGTCGCAAAAGAGCCGCCACCATGCGCGCGTCAAGGTAGTGACCTGGGTGCTGTGTGGCGTGCTGGCCAAGATCCACGCGCTGCTGCAGCTGGACGACAAGCTGCCCGACGCGGACGCGGTCGCCAAGGCGAAACAGGAGAAGAAGAAGATGAAGACGAAGCAGGACAAGGCAGGTGAAGACGAGGAGGAGGAGGAGGAGGAAGAAGAAGAAGAATGTGACTGCTGCTGTGTCGGGATGGATTCCTGCCGCTGCAAGTGCGACTGTGAGTGCCACCGCGATGCCAGCGACGACGAATCGGCGACCAAACCAGTCCAAACTCCTACGCCAACCGAACCGTCCACGCCGTCTCAAGAGGAGCCGGCCAAGCGCAAGCGCAGTCGCTCACGCAGCGACAGTGTGAGTGCGGCGCCAGTACCAGTGGAAGAGATTCGAGCAGCTCTACGTGAGTACTTTGAGAGTGTGCGTGTCCACAACGACCACTGGTCACCCAAGGACGCCCTCCAGGCACTCGCAGCGGCTGAGACGCAGTTGCAAACCAAGTTTGGGGCGAGGCTGGGCTCGTTTTCTCTGCTAGGACACGTCCTGCACGCTGTTGATGGTAGCGACGGGATGCCCCAGCTGCAACCAATCGTGGACGCGATCTTCCAAGGGACCAGCTCCACGCAGCGAGTGGCTGCTACGGTCAATGAGATCGACCTGCGCGACTTCTTTGCGGCATTCTTCGCTCGCTCGGGTGACAAGAGCGAGTCGTCCACACGCGTGGCGATCCAGCAGGCCAGCGCCCAGTTCGCCATCGATGGCTCCGACGAATCCACGCGTCAGTGGCTCACCAGCATCCTCAACGATGTTCGCAAGCAGGCAGGCTCCACGGAAGAACTTGGCGCCAGCCCAGGCGGAGCGATCGTCCACTACGTGGGGGCACTCGCCTTGCCGTCGACCCAGGAAGAGTCTCGTACCCTCGCGAGCGAACTTGTTCTGTGTGACGAGAGCGAATCAACCCGGGACCACGTGGTTGCCACTAAGACAACCGAGGCGCTCGCTGCACTGGCGGCGTGTCCGTGCCTCGTGGACGTGGCCGTGTGGACCCAGTGGCCCACGCGCTTCGCTCCGTTCCTTGGATCTCTGCGTGCGTTTCTTCGATCGCATGAAATGATTTGCGCGTCCGCGCGGGATGATCATGTGTGTGAGTATCTATGGTGCACTAACGACCGCCTCGTGCGGATCCGCAACGGCGCCGCCGCCGCCGCGTCCTCGTTGGACGCGGTCGGTCTCACCGCAGCCGACCTTGCGGTCGTGCTGGTGTCTCTGTGTGTGCAGCACCCCGGCGACGACTTTCCCCGCGCGCTTGTGCTGCTCCACCTCAAGGCGCTACTCAAGACTGTTGACCATGATGAAGACCATGGGCTCGCACGCTACGTGCTGGACACGCTGCTCGCTGTGCCCGTCGAGTTTGCTGCGTTCGTCTTTGCGCTGTTGCAGGACGCCGCCACGCCATCGCTCGCTCGGAGTGACGCACTGGCTGCTACGGTCGGTACGGCATCACCTGTCGAGATGCAACAGTTGTCAGTCATGGCACAGCGCGTGCCAGCCCTCGCTTCTGTCTTGCGCCAGCAGACCACGTCCAAGGCGACGACTCAACCTGCACCCACGCCACCCAGTAGGGAGGCACCACCACGCACCGTCAAGCCGCCTGTCCTCGTCCTCGAGGAGATCCAGACGCAACAGCAGCAGTGTGCCACCTCACCAGACCTCGTGTGTGCGATGCCCTCGAGTGAGTGTGAGGCGTTCATCACGCAGCTGCGACGAGAGCAGTTTGGTGTCGGCCTCGAGATCCACGACCAGGCAACGCGCGAGGTGCTCCGCGTGCAGCACCGCCGCCTCGAGCGTGCCCTCACGCGACTCAGCGACGAGCTCTACAGTGAGAAGACCCACTTTGTGCTCGAGCTCCTGCAGAACGCCGACGACAACCAGTACGCCCCCAGCGTCGTGCCGGGCGGTGCGTTCACGCTGACCCGCGACGGCGCGATCGTGTTCGCCAACAACGAAGTGGGCTTCTCCACGGCCAACGTGCGCGCGATCTGCGACGTCGGCGCGTCCACCAAGGCGTCGACAAGCGCCACGAGCATCGGCAAGAAGGGCATCGGCTTCAAGAGCGTGTTCAAAGTGTCGGACGTGCCCGAGGTCCACTCGAACGGGTTCCACCTGCGCTTCCACGCCAAGGACGAGCAGCACGGCGCCGGTATTGGCTACATTCTTCCGTACTGGATGGAGAACCGCACCGCGTGGCGAGCCGGCCAGGGGACGACCTTTGTGCTGCCGCTGAACGCCCACAGCGCGGTGCGGCAGCAGGAGATCGCGAGCTCGCTGCTGGCCTTCGAACCGTCGGTGCTGCTGTTCCTGCAGCAGATTCGCGAGCTTCGGCTGGTCAACGAGGTCGCCGGGGCTAGACTGTCCTTCCACAAGCACGACCAGCGCGTGAGCGTGGTGGAGGAGGACTACGTTGTGAGCATCTCGACACTGCAGTCGGCTCGCCTTGTATCGACGGACACAGCCACCACGGAAGAGACCACGACGCAGCGGTGGGTGGTGGTGCGTCGCAAGCTCAGTGTACCTACCGCATTCACCAGCCAGCGTGGGGACACGACCGAGATCGCGATTGCACTGCCACTGCGGGACCAGCCTGGTCTACAAGAGGAGGAGGAGGACGACCACAGGCGGCGCCCGCCACTGCAGGACGTCTACTGCTACCTGCCTCTGCGCAGCTACGGGCTGCGGTTCATCGTGCAGGGCGACTTCGAGGTACCTAGTTCGCGCGAGGCCATCGCGAACGGCAGCGACTGGAACCAGTGGCTCATTGCCCGGTATGCAGTGCTGTTTCCTGCGCTGCTCGCGAGTCGCCAGCTCCCGTTGACGCAGCTGGTGCGGCTGCTGCCATTGGAATCCGATGTTCAGCCGCCCTTCCGCTCCGCGGTGGCGGCGATCAGTCGGCAAGTACGGAGTGTGGCGTGCTTCCCGACCACGGAGGGCGACGACTGCCTTGCGGCGCCTACAGATCTGCTGGACACGAGCGAGTTTGACGACACCGACGAAGAGGACCTGGCCTTGTTGCATCACGGTGATCTCGTGTACAAGGCACTGGGCAAGCGTGTCCTGCAGCCGTCGCTGGCGAGGGCCACGCCGCCGATGGTCAAGGCGCAACTTCGTATCGAGCGACTGCGAGTCTCCCACGTGCTGCGGCTGCTCAGCTACGTCTCTAGTACCACGCAGGACTCGGTACTGCGCCAACGGCGTGTCCTTGACCTGCTCCACTTGCTGGCGAGGCTGTGGCGCCATGAGCGCCACCGTGCACTGATGCTGCAGGAACTACGCCGAATCAAGTGCTTCCTGCTACGCAGTGGGCAGTGGACGTCTGTGGGCGACGCGGTCGTGTTTCTTCCAGGCGCCACGAGTCAATCCTCGCGGCTGAAGCTCGTCAAAGGCGGCGAGCTGTGTCTGTTGGGTGACGAGTTTGCGGCTGCGCTGAATGGTATTAAGTCTGCGGACACGCGTCGGTTCCTGCTCGAGCACGTGGGCGTGAAGGAGCTCCAGGACCACGAGCTGATCGTGCATCACGTGCTGCCAGCGTTGACCACGCTCACTGTTGCGGCAGGACCGACCAAGTGGAGAGAGCTGATCGAGTTCCTCGCTGGCCATTTCACGGTGTGTCCATCGACGTCGTGCTCGTTGGCAGCGACGGTGCGAGAGGCGATGCGTGTGGTCACGTGGAGGCAGCGCGTCCTCGCAACCGTGAGTGATCCTAGTGTGTTTGTGCTGCTGCCTCGCGACGCCAGGACGCTCAATGCGTTCGCAAGCTGGTTGCGTGGTAAACTCCAGACCACCGAAGGGGAGACCTTTGACATTGTGTGGCTAGACCAGCTGAACGGAGTGGACGACGAGGCACTGCGGACGCTGTGGGTGGACGTGTGTGGCTGCGCGAGGCTGTGCGACGTCGCGAGCGACCGCACGGCCAGTGCGATGGCTACTATTGTCCAGTGGATTCACAACGAAACCGACCCAGACACGAAGCGTCGGGTGTCAAGCGAACTAGCCACGTTCCTGGCGGCGACATGGCCTGACGCAAGCCAACAAGGGTTGAAGGAGGAGTGGTGGCAGTCGGCGGCATGGCTCGAGGCGTGTGATGGAGCATTCTACCGGCCCCAGGATCTGTGGATCTCGTCGCCTCAAGTAGACGCTGTCTTCTCCCATGCGATGGTGCCATTCGCCAAGGTGGCGATCGAATCCGAGAGCAACGTGCGTCGAGTGTGGGCACTCCAGACGTCACCGACGGTGGACGATGCCCTGCGTGTCCTACGCTCACACAGTGAGTCGTCTACAGTGTCCTC